>JABUQX010032894.1:0-7500 GCA_015478945.1 Trachelipus rathkii
CGTTTCATAGTAACTGAACGATCTTACCAGAGGCTATCCGTTACACTGGAATAGACATAGAAAGATTCAACAAAGCTTTGTATCTTGCAATATCCCGTCCGCTCCAATATTTTCGACAATGGGTTTTCATCTGCTTTAAATATTTGCTTTCGAGCATGGAATTGATATAAATAATGAAGGATCAGGTCCAGTCTAGTATCAGTCTTCCGCATTAAGCATTGCTGGAAATTCCTGTCACAGAAATTTCAGACTTCAACTATGCCCGGTTAAAGTGTTAATGACTGAACGTCTCAAAGCAGAATCGCAAATATCATTATATCAATGTGATTTGTCGTGAACCTTCTCAATTTCTCGATTACACAGGCCAGTATATTTCATCCCTTAATTGCATTTTTCTAATCTCAATCGAGCATCAGGCGCACTTCAGTCAAACTCCTCCCATGGCTAATCGCTAGCGGGCAATCATAGTGGGACACTAAAGAGGCAGTCTTATCGTTTTTGGGAGAGGTAATGAAGTATCAGCTAAGTTGGAGCAGGATCACGTTCGCTAGCGCTTTGTGTAGCCAGGTACATGCAGCACTATATAAGATCATTTATTGCAGCTAAGATATATCTCTGCATAAGTCGCGACTGCGCTCTAACTAGATCTATATCTCTCTGTATGTAGTGGTGACTTATCTAGTGTTTACGGGATGAGCTCTTGACTGTCTACGGGATATCACTAATATACGCTGATCTGTGCGTTGCGAGAGAGCAAATGCAAGAGAGTGAGGATGAGTGTGGGTGTGCGCACTAAGGAGTTCATATCATACAAAACAGTGTGACAAGAAACTTTTCATTTCTGGATTTCGCAGCAAGGAGCCCACTGCAAAGTGAATCAAGGTCTTCCTTCTTTGTGGGGATATCTCACAAGCCATCAAAAATTGTACTTTTAAGTGCATCCTGAAGACAGCCATTCACTATCCTTTATATGAACATACTACCATCTCACTCAATGCCCATCCGGTCTAACGTTATATAAAAATCATTGATGTAATGATTGCTTATCAAGGCAAAATTATTGTTTTTTATTTATGGCGACTTGCCTAAACAGTCTTAAATGTCTTCAAAATAGTAAAAAAACTTTGACCTGATTTTTATTCCTGCCGAGGCTGCTGCCAGTGACAATAATAAGTGCTTGTGTACCAGTTATAAGAGAACATTCTTGTTTGCCTCTCTGAAAGCCCTTTTTCTACAAACTCCACCTTCCGGAGCTATATTAAACCACCAATCAGAATTCCCCCAAATAATAACTTTGTCATAAATTTTAAATCCAAATATCAGTCAGCTCCGTTATGAATTAGCATTTGTCTAATACTTTCCTGCTTTTCCCATTGGTATTTTAAACAAATTGACAAGAACGTTCTACGGGATTTTATCCTCCACTACTTTTTAAACATGTTACAATGTTTCTCCCATACAAACAGAAGTTCACCGCAGTGTCCCTTAGCTGCTGTAAAAGCGACCTATCTCTCTGATTTTTACGAATTCATGCTGCAAAATCACAATCATTTCCAAAATACTTTTCAATCAGAACTCTGATAATTTAGTAGTGGTTAGAGCTGATCTTCCTTTACCAAAAATTACAACACACCGCAAAAAGTATTTTTAAACCTTTATTAGTCTCTTTCACTTTCAACTCTGTTGAACATTGAACGTGATCGGTTTCCTTTCAATACCTGCCTCCGTGAGGTTTCCATTTCAGCAACTTATCAGTGTGAATCTGAAGAGGTCATGCTTCCTTTAATTTCCATTTTTCGCTATAAGCTTTTTGAATGTTTTTACACAACGGTTATTAATACGAATAGGGAAATTTACCTAGAGGTTGCATAATTTTCATGAAATTTTGTTACAGTTTACAAAATGTCGCCTCCTTTTTTCTTCCTGTTTGCCAGCCAACTAATTATCTGTTCCCATGTTTTTTTTTAATTGGGTTAGTAGCGTTGTTTGTCAGACAATTTGGCGTAATGTGAGCTGGATGATCGCTGCAACATTGTATTCAACATCTTAAATCAT
This sequence comes from Trachelipus rathkii, assembly GCA_015478945.1. Classification (NCBI taxonomy): domain Eukaryota; kingdom Metazoa; phylum Arthropoda; class Malacostraca; order Isopoda; family Trachelipodidae; genus Trachelipus; species Trachelipus rathkii. The sequence goes on from JABUQX010032894.1 coordinate 2,056, forward strand.
AAGTTAATTTGTGAAAATGAATACGTTTGCGGCGTTCTCTTTCATTTTTTACTAGGTCCTGTCTGCTGCGCTAACTGAAATAATAGACTATTGTTTCCTCATGATCCGAAAAGAGAAGAGTACCATGAATAAGTTAAAAAAAAAAATAGCGTCACAACACACATAGTGAAGCGTGTGTAAAAAATAAATGGTGTCAAAGTTGAGTTTATATTTAAATAGCGTAGTGAGGACAGGGTTGTGTTCTGTTCCCTTGTTATTCAATTTTATATATTTGGATGGGTATAAAGAGTAGAGTGGGGTGGCAGGAAAATTTGTGTAGAATTATGGAGAATGGGAGATGATGTGAGTGTAACCCTACCTCTTTATAGTGCGGAGATTGGTTCTTTGGGCGAATCTGAAGAGAGTTTTGAGAAATTTGGTAGAGAGATTTGGCATGTGTAAAAGGAGGGATTTTGAAAGTAAACCGTAGAATAAGAGTAAGGTTATGTTGTGAGAAGAATAGCCCTCAAGGTGAAGTTTTATGTAAGATGGTGAGCCGTTCTGAGTTTAAATATTTAGGGTAGTGTAGGAATAGAAGAAACGGAATTGTAGAGTGTAGTTAGGAAACGTTTGTGATTGGCAGGAACGTGGCTGGTGCAATATAAATCGTTGGTGAAGTGTAAAAGGACCAAGTGTGGATGGCGCTAGAGTCTGCAGAGGTTAGTTGTTTACCTGTTTTATTGAATACGTAGTGAGACTATGCTGGAATACGAATATAGATCTATAATTCATTGTTTCAGATGGACAATTCTTAGGGGCGTGCTATGTGTGAGAAGAATTGATAAAATGAGGAATGAACGTACATTTAGAGAGTTGTGTGGTGTGAAAAAGGTGTAAATGAGAGAATAATGAAAGTACGTGAAGATGGTTTGATCATGTGGAAGGATGATGGATAGTACGATTGGTTAACGAATGTAGTGGTGAGGTGTTGGGAACTGAACCGGCTGGATAACCCGAAGAAAAAGTGGATGAGTCAGTAAAGGAATGTTTGCAGAGAGAAATGTGAGTTGGCAGAGGCGAGAAGAAAAGGTGCATGATAGGAGAAGAATGGCGGAGTGTTGTAAAGGGTATCGGGTTGTGACCTCCTCACCTGGGCCAAGAACCGATTACCCACACTGAAGATTACCATGGTGAAGATCCCTTCGCGTCCCGTAAGCTCTAGGGTGATTTCTGACTGCAACGAGTTCTTACAATTAATGTAAAGGGGGCGGTAAGCTGGGCTTTCTTTCGACTTTTGTCATATGCTCCTACTGCTTTTCTTTGTCGATGCCCATGTAACTCATTACTCCCAATCTTGGGAAAAAAGATAGATGAAGAAAAGAATATATATATAATTATATATATAGTATAATAATATAATATATAAATTATATATAAATATAATATATATATGATAATATAAGTATACCTATATATATATATACTATATATATAATATATATATTATTATAATTGTATAATATATAGATATAGATATATATATATAGTATATATTATAAATATATAAATAATAATTATATATAATATATATAATATTAGTATATATATCATAATATATATATAGATATATATATATTAAAAATATGTATGCATTATATTTTGAAAATAACTTGATAATTGTAAAAATTTAATAATTAGTTTTTTACGGCATCCTTTTGTTTTTTTGTTTTTCAATATATATATATATCCGTGACTTTACCAGTTTTCCCAAGGTTTTTCTCGGGAAAACTTAAGTGAAAAAACACCCTGCCACCTTTGTTTCCTTTAGATAAATATTTTAGATTGAAGAAGCTATTTTAAAAGCACTGGAACAAACACAATTAAGCTAGCGATATTTAATTCGCTTATATATATATAAATACTATATAATATATTAATATATATATATTATATATTATATATATATTATATATAATATATAAATGAAAGGATATTATAATTACTATACTACTATAATATATAATTAAAATAATATATATAATATATATATATATATATAAATTATATTATATTATATATACAATTTGTAAATATAGCTATAATATAGCCAGTATTATAAGTATATATATATCATATAATATATATTAATATATATATATATATATATATATAATAATAAATATATATAATATATTATACTATATAGTATAGTATATAATATATATATGAGATCATTGATAAAAATAAACACTAATAAATATATATTAACTAAGCCACCCTTAAACTAATTAGCCCTTTTCCGAACAGAAATTCTATGGCAATTACTCTTTTTCTCAGAAGTCAGGAATTAACTAACCTTTGCTATTAATGCCATATCCTAGACATGTTCCATGCATTCTGGCTGATTTAATTATTATTCGCTAGATAATTATAGATATTAAACATAACTCTTTTGTTTAGTTGCTTTTGATTTTGTAATTTACGGCAAAATTAATTCATGCTGCTCGATTTTCTCCGGGGGGCACTCGACTGTCTCCGGGGGGGCAAAGCCCCCCCGGAGGTATGCCTGAAAGAAACACTGCCACGGTGTTGATGGCTGGACTGAATTTTTGCAGGCTCCTAAGTGAATCTTTAGGTAGCAGCAAGCAATCATCACATCATTCACCAGCAACTTCCCTGACAACAGTGCACCACCCCCCCCTAGTTGGTGGTTGTGTTTGCTGATCGTGACTTTAGAAAAAACTTAGCAGTCCAACCATCATTTATCGTATGGATTCTTCTACTAGGTCTTTTCCCGACGAAACAGGTATAAGCAAACAAAAAACATGATGTTTTGCTGTGAATGGGACTCAAAAACGCAGGCAGGAAAAAACTTAATAGTGTTAGTAATCCAAGCTACCACGGTTTTGATAGCTGGACGAATTGCAGGCTGCTAAGTATAATCTCTAGGATATATATATATATATATATATATATATATATATAAGATATATAATATATATATATATAATATATTTATAATATATATATATATATATATATATAATATATATATAATATATATATATGTAATATACAGAATATATATATATATAAAGTTATACTATAATAATTATATAATATATAATAAGTATATATAATATATATATATATATATATATAAAAAGTATATATATATATAATATATGTAATATATATATTATAATAAGATATATATAATATATATATTATATATGATAATATAATTATATATAATATATAAAATATATATATTATATATATTATATTTACAATTACAAAATGAATTTGTCTGAAATCTTTTATATTCACCAAAAATAAAGTATTTTCGCAAACGCCAAATCCCACTGTATGATATATCATACGGTAAAAAAATCTATTAAAACTTAGTAGTTTAATTAAAAGCATTACCTCATAACCTTTAAAACACCAAACTAAACAAACATATTAATTACAAAAAAATCAAAACTTTTTAATTTCGGATCTAATGGGGTTAAAATGTCGTAAGCTGGGAGAGTTAAGTGATCCATTCGTAATCGAAGCCCTAAACTGTACTGAATCAACGATGAATGGGCGAAGTAAATGGTATTGCCCCTGTTGTTCAGAAGGACGTTTAAGGCGTACACAACATTACACACGGCACAAGACGACATTAAAATTGAGTAAACCTAAATCGTCGGGAACCCTACATTGCGACGCTACACAACATAAACTAGGTACGCTTCAAGTCGCCTAACTTTGAAACGAAGCCGTCATAAAGCACATAGCGTATTTAAACAATAAATGTCCTTATCGCATGCTCTAATCAGCCCCCGAGTTGTCGCAGATGGTTTGAATCACCCTGTATATATATATATATATATAATAATATATTATATATATAAATAATAATTATATATAATATCTATATATATAACTTATATAATATATATATTATATAATATATAATATAATAAATATATATAAGTTTTTTTAAGTAGTTTCTAGTAGTGAATTTGATTCTTTTAGATATTGTTATTAATTTCATCTATGTACTTCTCCTTGCTTAGGTTGAAATATTTACTGTTTTTTATAATAAATGATTAGTTTAATTTCCTTATTTCAGTGTTTTGAATAGTTTTAATAATACTTGGTGAATTTATATTAATATGGTAGTTGCAATCCTGTCTAAGTCTAAAAAGGGATGAAGATTGTTTATCTTGTTGAAGGTCATTTTTGTGCTGATAGAATTTTATGGGAAAGTTGTTAGTTTCGCCTATATATTTGTTATCACAATCATGGCAATTAATTTTATATATTCCGGCAGTTTTGTTTTCGTAGTTAATCCTTGGAGTTAACACTTGTTTTTTTAGTATTAGGTTATTAGATTTTACTATTTTTATGTTATCAGGTATATAATATTTAATAACTTTATTTTGTAGGTTTGGTATGAGCAACACATTAAAGTAGACCGGTGACGGTATCATTAATATTTATTTATTTATTTTTAGCTTTACGTAGAGATTTATTTATAAAGTTTGCGGGATATTTTAATTTGTGAAAACTATTTTTTAAAAATTTTATTTCTTTATCTACATTTTCTGGACTACATAATTTGTAAACTCGTAAAAAGAGACCACTCAGAACTGCAGTTTTTGTGGAAACATCGTGACTTGAATACCAGTGTATATAGGACCAATTTGAAGTAGGTTTTCTATAGATGTTGAAGGATGGAAGTTGATTGTTACTCCAAGTATGTAGATTGCGCGAGCGTAACATCGTTGTTGTATTTTGTTATGTTATGATTTCTGCATAGTGAATTTATATTATATGTAGTAGTTAATAAAGTTCAAAATTGTATCTGTGTTTATATTCCTGGGTACTATTGCGAAGACGTCATCAACATATCCTAGCGATTTTATTGTGGTGAAGTTTGGAAATATGTAATAGGTTTCAATCAGCTCCATGAAAATGTTGAAAATGAATATATATATATATATATATATATATATATATTATATATATAATATAAATAAATATAATAATATATATATAATAATTATAATATATATATATATATAATATATTATATATCAGGGATTGCCCTCTTAGGAACAAGGTAGGCAGTTGCATGCCTAGCTGAAAGAGTGAATATTTATTATTATTTTTTAAATATGTAAAAAACAAATTTAATCCATACAAAATTAATTCTACAGAGTTGTGTGAAAATTTTAAAACAAAATTTCATTTCACATGTAAAACAAGAATTTTTGTTGCTCTCCGCCGTTTGTATGGCTTCCTAATATTAAACGGTATAATGGAACTTCCGTGCTTTATTTTTAAATGTATAAAATGATGTGTTAAAGGCATTCTATAATTCTGTTTCGGAGCCTCACTCATAATCAGTGTTTGGAATGATGTCTTCGGTCTCTCTCTCTCTCTCTGCTCTCTCTCTCTCGCTCATCCTCT
>JABUQX010032894.1:10000-55000 GCA_015478945.1 Trachelipus rathkii
TTATATAATAAATATATATAGTAATATATATATATAATAATATCTTACATCTTACCATCTTAACATAGCTTCCAGGGAGGGGGACAGGGGGGGAGAGGGAAGGAGGGGGGGGGGAGGGGAGGGGATGAGGGGGGGGGGAAAGGCTCAATAAGCCTGTCAGCAGGCTCAACCCGTTCCTCCACTCCCCTTTACTTCCCAAGACCCCGTTCTGTTCAATCAGCGATCATAGATGGCAATCTAATTCATTCTCAGCGCCATCTTCTACGAATCCAACTCATCTCTTTTCGTTGCATTACCCTTCCGCCTGCTTCCCTCTGGTCTCCAAGTTTTCCCACTTCCTCCCCTGGTCACTCTGCCACACTCCATCCCTCTCCAAATTTCCCTACCCCTGCGTCGAATTTCGCTGCATCTATCTTTGTTTAACAGGTATTACTCTATGCCTCTCTAGTCTCTCATTTCTCACTTCTATCCCTTCATGTCTTCAGGTTATCCCTCTTAATACATTCATTTCCCGCGTTGAACTTCTTGTTCTCCTCTCTTGTCTTCAACACTCCATTGTTCTGGCCCATACTAGAAGAAACTTGTCAATATCCTCTCGAAAATTATCTTCTTCGCCTCTTTTCCAATCTCATTATCCCTGATGGTGGGATACAAAGCTCTTACTGTTCTCTTATACTTATCAATTCTGCTCGTAATCTCCAATGCACTTCCTCCCTCTCTACCGAACATTCCTCCCAGATACTTATATTTATCTACGTTTTCAATCACCACCCCATCCACCTCCTCTGCCAACTCCTCTCCTTCTTCTCTGCTTTCTGTTTTATCCACGTTCATGCACTGGCCGCTTCTCTCAGTTTGTTAGAAAAAGCTAACACCACCCTCCTCAGTTTCTCTCCGTCCCCACTCCAACACGCTAGGTAATCTGCATAAGACATTATATTTCCATCCAAGTCCTCCACCTCCTCTCTCACCGCCCCTATTACTACATCCAAGTATGCCGCAAACAAAATTGGTGACAATATATTTTCCTGCTTCCCACCAACTCCCACCTCAAACCATTCTCCATTTCATAACCAGTTCTTACATTACAATCATCATTTTTGCACATACAATCCAAAACCTTTCTCAAGTAAACAGCCACTCCATAATGTCTCTCTAAAATCTAAAATAATTTCTTCCTTGGCACCGAATCGAATATCTATCTCAGATCTATGCCTTTTGCTATATTCTATTATCTTTTCCATTATCATTCTGAGGTCGAACATAAGATCTGTGGTGTTTCTGCTCGCCCTGTACCCATATTGCTCCCCTCCAAGTTTGGGTTTATTCTTATTTTTCTTTCAAGCATCCTTTCGTATGCTATTGCCAGATGGTCCAATAACGATATACCTCTGTAATTTTTACATTCACCTACGTCTCCAATTCCTTTAAATATCGGTATGTGATGATTTTTAACTATCCATATGGAATCTTTCTCATCCAACATCCAACATTTGTTGAAAAATGTATAATCATATACATAATATATATAATATCAGTATATATATATATATAATTATATAATATATATAATATATATATTATATATATATATATATATATATTATTTGGCACTTTGGAAAAATTCATAATTGTGGTTTCTTAAGATGAATTATGGCCGGCTCCAATTTGGGCCTAAGGCGGACCGCATTTTAGCCACAAATTGGAAAGGGACATAAAATTCTTAATTTTCAGTCAATTTTGACCAAATTAAAAGCAAACTACAGCTTTTAATGAGTTCTAAAACGTTGATTTCGAGTGTTTTTCTGTGCTTGTAGTCATTTCTTTTATATTTCTTTCGAGCGTTTTTCTTTGTTTGTTTTTTTTGTATTTGTATTTTATGAAAACCTATGTTTGTGACTTTTTTTTTATTCACGTCCTACATTTAAAAAAAAAACAAAAAACACAAAAAAACTTAAACTATACATAGATGGGTCCATTACCTACTTTATGCATACATTTGATTTTTTGATTTTTGACCCCAGATCCTAGCAATGTTTGAATTTCAAACCTTATTTTTCTGGTTTTGAAAAGGTAAAATTGCTATAATTTTTTTTACAGTGATGCGATCAGGGTGAAATTTACAGGACTTATGTAGTCGGGGGAGATAAACATTTTTTATTTAGATCATTTTTTTAGGTATGTGCCGTAGTTTTGGATTTGTCCTTGGAACAAATTTCAAAAAAAAAAAAAAAAAAAAGAATTTTGGGAATTTTAAAAAATTTTTTTTGGAGTATACAAAAAAAATTATCTAAGTAAAAAAGATGTATCTCATCCAACTATATATGCCTTGAAAATTTGATGTTGATCAGTAAAATATTGATAAATACTTGGACAAGGAGGAATTTCCCGTTTCATCGGGTATCGGTTTTAACGTCGGTTATGCCGCGTGTGGCGTATAGATTGCCGTTAGTGGCAACTAGCATTGCCGCTGGTGGAAATTTGGTGTGCTGCCGTAGCAATATGTGACTCTTGTGGCAATGGTAGTTGCGATATTTAGGTCGCTATGACTTAATATAGCTTTGTGGCTGGCATATATTTTGTAAGGAATGTGTCATAAATGTGGGAAAGGAAGCCATTATGCGAGAATATGTTAGATTCTATTATATATGTACCTGTGTTCAATACAGTGGCATCTTGAAGAAATGCAAAATAGGTTCGGTTGGAGTGGTTCGAATCAATATATTGGCTCTTTAGGTAAATTCATCGTCATTAAAGGAGTAAACTGAACGAAGAACTGTTTGTAAATACAAGTTATTTCATCCCCAAAATACCTGCTACTTCTTACACCATCGAACCCACACACATTCACTATCATCTCTTCATTACTGCCAAAGTTGTGCATATCTTCGAAGTGTTCCCTCCAAACTCTTCTCACATCCATTTCATCAGTCATGAAAGTCCATCCCTATTAATGAATATTCCCCTAACTCTCTTTCTTAACTTTTTGAGCTTCGTTTCAGAACAGCTTCGTATTCTCCTGTACGTCCCCGTCCATCCTCCTTCCAAACTGTTCATTTACCCTTTTTTTCCTCCTACATTAGCAAATTTCAGTCTTCCTTTTCCCCTCCTTATATATTTCCATACACTTTTCTTTTGAAACCCCATCATTGACATTTAGTACATTCAATCAAGCCTATTTTTTACTTTTAAATGCTTCATTATCTCTTCATTCCATTACTCACTATTAACGTTCTTACTTCCTACTCTTTTTTGGCACACCCACATACTTCTAACAAAAGCTTCCTTCATTTGCTCAGTTTCATCTTGTGCACATTCAATAAATTTATTTTCAAGCGAACTCAAATACTTGTCGTGAAAAAAAACGAAAAATAAAAAAAAAAATAAAAAAAAAGGGTCGTGATATATATTGATGAGGACACGCGGGTTCAGTTTTCGTAAGTAATCCTTGTTTGTCTAGGGGAAAGATTTATTAAAACTTATGTTGCTCGCTGAAAATTAGGCCCAACTTGAATGAGATTTTGTCTTCTGTTCAGGATGCCGTACAGGTTTTAAAAGATCAAGATAACTACAGGAGTTTTTGCTGCGTAAATAATTTAAACTACCGATATGTCCAGATAACAAGTTCAATATAATAATATATTATAATATATTATAATAAATTTATATATAATATATAATATATATATTAATATATTATATATAGTATATATATAATATATATATAATATAAACATAGATATGTCAGATATACTATATATATATATATATAATTAATATATATATATTTAAATGAACAATAAATGATTGAAAAGAACTGAATCAGTTTAGTGAGTGATTCAGCTCTGAGTTGTTCACGCTGCTGAACATTACCCATCCTATAGTACTTACAGAACCTGGTTTCCTATTTCGCCTGTTTCAAACGGAGATCTATTCAAATGTAAGTTCAAATAGAGAAAGGCTGAAGTCGAGAAAAAAAATACAAAAACCCACGCTGGGATCTGAAAAAGAGAAAAATCTATAAGAACAACAAAAAGAAGAAGAAGAAGAAGAAAAGAAGAAAAGAAGAAGAAGAAGAAGAAGAAGAAGAAGAAGAAGAAGAAGAAGAAGAAGAAGAAGAAGAAGAAGAAGAAGAAGAAGAAGAAGAAGAAGAAGAAGAAGAAGAAGAAGAAGAAGAAGAAAGGAAGATAGAAAAAGGAAGAAGAAGAAGAAGAAGAAGAAGAAGAAGAAGAAGAAGAAGAAGAAGAAGAAGAAGAACTACTGCAGAACACCGACTAGCAAAGACTTTACAGTCCACTCAAGGCTAGTCTGTTAAGCATTTATGTTTTTTTAATTTGTTTAATTATTGTTAATTATGTTAATTTATGTTTTAAAACAAATGTTATGTATTTTTGAAATAATATATTATTTTCACCCATTTTCATGATATGAATGTCGCTACCCAAGGAGCAGATCTGCTTCTAAGCAACATACATCACAGTCTGATAAGTATATTTTGTTTATTTATTGTTTGGAATGTCACTGTCAATGTGAACAGAGAAGTATGTTAGCTCAGATAAGTTTCCCTGTTCTAACAACAAATCATCATACGTGCAACACAGTGGCAGAAATTTGTTAAGTGATTATTTTCCTACCAGTGTGATCGATATCACCATCTTAGAACAGATATTTCTATTAGCGGTGAATCAGTCAAACTGTAATAAGTTTCGACGCCCAAGAGATTTCTTTTTAAGATTCTTTTAACATTACCAAATAATTTGAATATGAAAGAAAAAGAAGAGAAGAAAAAAGAAGAAAAAGAAGTGAAAAAGAAAAAAGAAAAAAGAAAAAAAAGAAAAGACCCGACTAGAAAAGACTTTACAGCCCACTCAAGTTCTTTGTGTTTAGTTTTTGTTTTATTTAATTTTGGATGGTCTACTGTTTTTAAAAACAAATCGGTTAATGTATTTGAAATAAGTATATATTGTTACCTATTTCTATGTAACATATGAGTTTGAACACTTTGAGCAGATCTGCTTCTAAGCAACAAACCTCATTATATGTTAAGTATTTTTGTTTATTTATAGTATTGGATATGTCCTCTGTCAATGTGACATATGAGTTTGCTCACTCAGAACAGTTTCTGTTTCTAAGCATCAAACATCATAGTGTGTTGGATGTGTCCACTGTCTAATAACTACTCAGAGCACACGTATACATCGCTTAAATCCTCTCCATCTCCGGCTGCCCTCTACACAACAGCGACTTTTTAGAACAGTCCCCCCCCCCAAATAGCATTCATCTCTCCAAACATATCATACATATTTTAACAGCAATACTCAACAACCGACCCTTCCAATCATCTACTAAACTTCCCGCCCTCCCGAAATTATCCAACAACAAATGCACACCTCAAGAAAAGATGCAAATATTCTTTCTAGATTAACGATCCGGGCACCACCCGGACGCTTCCAGGAATATAAACATAGGTTTCTACCCCAAGACACTCCATCCCCAATCTGTCAAAGATACTTAGTAGAAATTGAAACTGTCAAACATCCTCCTATTAAGAGCTCCACACTAACTCCCCCTACATAACACACTATCAAAATTTTCTTCAAGAACCTGGTGCCTCGGCTCCCGGTGGAGGTCCGGTTTCTGAAAATTTCTATGGACCCCCAATAGGAGCCCCGGGAATTAAATAAGTAAATATAGTATATTATATATATATACTATATAATATATAATTCTATATATATATAATAATATATATATAGATATTTATATAATATATATATATAATATTTTAATATATATAATATATATATACTTATATATATACATATATATATATATATATATTATATATATATACTATATATAATTATAGTATATAATATATATATATATATATATATATAATATAATCATATAATATATATATATATATATATATATATATAATATAGTATATTATATATACTGATATATATAAATAATATATATATTATAAATATATAATATAAATATATATACTATATTATATATAATATAATTTATATATATATAATAGTATATACATATATAATAAAATAAATAATATAATATATATATATAAATAATAAATAATATATATATAAATATATATATAATATATTATCTGTAATATATAATATATATATATTATATATAATAACATATACTTAAATATTTAGTTTGTTATATAAACACCTCTAAGATAAAATTTAATGCAAATAAATATATATATATATAGAATATAATATATATAGTTATAATAATATCATAATATATATCAATATTATATATAATATATATATAAATGATATAGATATAGATATATATATATATATAATATATATTATATATATATATAATATATATATATATATATATATATATATATTTAAAAAAATAATTTGTTTTTGAAGAAAAGTGCAAAAATTTGTCTCCGTTTAAAAGTAAATTGGTATTTTGTAGAACTTGATATAAATTTTTTAATTAAGAAACATAAAAACATTAAAATAAATGATGTAAATACTATATAAACAAAAAAAAAACTCTAGAAAGATTTAAATTATTACTTTTAATTTTATTTTTTTAAAGCTTTAAAAAAACCATTGATAATATTAGTTTTTTATTTTAAAATCGTTGTTATTTTGTTTTGTTTTATTAAGTTTTTTTTTTTACTTTGACCATAATTATTACTCGTTCGACTCCGAAAATGAGAATGAATGTTATGCTGAAAGCCTGAACAGAGAACATATCCGAAAAGGCATCACATAGTATATGCGATGTTCCAGAACATTTACCTTCGACTCAGGGAAACAAGCTACCTAGGATCAGCATATCATGAAGGTCCTTCACGTACAAATGACGTATACATTCGTCATCAAACGTCAACAAAGAATTTCACCTTTTTTCAAGGTTGACACATGGAATTTCTGATATAACTGTATGGTTAGTATCGTATGAGAATCAGTTGCATCTCTATTATTCGTAGAGTTTGAAGAAAGATAAATGGCAATAAAGAGCAAATGTGCCCATGAAGTTAAGCAGAGGATATGATTTTTATCTCAACTGCTAGTTTTATATATTATATATATTAGACCAACATAAATAAGGAAAGTGAGTGAGAGACTGGACGAGATTCTCCGGGATCACTTGAAATAACCGACACTCTACTACGTTTGAGTAGGGAAAGAGAGAGAGAGGAGACCATTCGAGAGGTGGTGGAGTTGTATTACAGATGAGAGTTAGGAGGAAGTCAGGGAGTATAGGATTAGAACGTATAAATAAACACGAAGACAGAGAATATTAACAAAACCTGAGAGGAAATGAGGAAGGGGATGAGGATAGGTGGTTAGATATAAGGGGAAGGAGTGAAGGCTGTATATATCTAACGACTGGACAATAATTATACTTCGGAGGATGTTATTAGAGCTAGTAAAAGGAGGAAGTTGAAGGAGAGATTAATCGCCGATCGAAATGGGAAATATTTGGATTAAGCTCAACGTAAATGCGTATACACCGGTGGATGAAAGTAATAAACATCGGAATAGAGGTTAAAAATGTAGTTTTTAAGCAGTATTAGAATCCCTCGGCGCAATTAGAACTAGCTTGCTAGGCAGTGTTTGACTCTCGAGGAAACCGTGCCCTTTTAGAGGAAACACCAGTCGAGAAACATGAAGGACAACAACGAGAAGATGAGGAGAGAGGTGAGAATACAGAGAGAGCGGCGAGTGGTGGAGAGTCCGACTGAGTATGAGAAAAGAGTAGGAGAGACAGAGAGTAGAGAGAGAGAGAAGAGGAAGGTGGGTGATGATAAGAAGATAGAGGTGTGAAGAAGATGATACTAAGAGAGAAGATGGGAGAATGGTGGGAGAGAATGAGATAAGTGGGGACATCTGGAAGAGGATGGAGCAGGACAGAATGCGAAAGAAGATGGGAAGGTATACTCACAACGAGGTCACGAGCAGAAGACCAATGGAGAGGGAAGCTACTGAACGAAGCAGATGTTGGTCTGCGATTCGGGTGCGATCAAGGACGTGCTCTGAGATAGGTTGCTTAGTTGACTCGTCATATAGAATGAGAGTGCTGAGTTGAGTAAGTACGTGACTATGTGCGCGAGTCTAAAGGTTATGTCTGGAGAACGACGCCTATGCGCGTGCTGAGACAGGTTGTAGCCCTGTCATGAGGATATAAGATGCATTCCTGGAGTGTGTAAAAAATAAAAAAACAGAAATAAAAACATAATATATATATAGAAAAAAGAAATATATATAGTGTGAGACAGGAATACATATGTCTACCTAGCTACTTATAGCTTGAGAGTCAAGGGTGATAATACATATATCAGGTAATATAACTTAATAATTACTCATAAGGATCTTAAAAAAGATTTAAAAGTACACTTAAATAAAAATATTTTATATATATAATATATGATATAATATTAATATATATCTAATATATTAATATATATATATACTATGATATATATAAAATAACACAAAAAATAAAAATATAATATAGAATAACAGTATATTAATTTAACACGAGATACTATAATACTCTCGGTCAACAGTATATATATAGAGAAGTAACATTGCATAAAGTCAACATTACCGTATGATTATCATGTTGAGTAGATTTATACAAGATAAGCTAATAAAATTGAATAATTCTGAGGATGCAACCGAAACTTATGCGTGATCTCATAAAATTAACCTCTTGCTCTAAAATCCTGTTTTTTTTTAGAGACTAGATGGTTGACAAACAATGACAAGAGTAAATACTCTTGCTCACACAGAATGATAATATCTCAAATTACATCAAGTACCAGGTTATATAACTAAAGTTGCGTTCATATTAACGCATGAAAAAAAAAGATTTTTTTCTATCAGGAGTCAATGTTTTTATTAATTTATTATTTTTTTACTATTACAATCATTATTTTTATTTATTGAGACAGAACCCTTTAGAGTGCAGCACTACATAAAATAGTCTTGAGGACATTATATTTGCACTGCACTTATTAGTCAATAGTGAAAGTAATCGTCTTAAACTCGAGAAAAATATCTCGAGGAGAAACAAATTGAATACGTCAAAAAAATTTTTTTAAAAATGTATACTGGGTGCAATCTTTATGTGATAAAATTGCAAAACCAACAAAAAATTAAGAGTAATACAAACTGAGATAAATGGACTTAACTATTAAAAATAAACAATAAAGATGCATACTTAATATGTAGCAATTACAAAATCAACGTACGTGTAATTATGAGCAATATATATATTACATAGGTATAGGTGTTTTCTCAACTAATGTTTAGTTACAAAGCATCATATCACGCTAATGGCAATTTTGACACAAAACTTGATCATACGCATATGATCTAGTGATTGACATCACGAAAGAGAATGACTCAAACATGACACACAATTCAATTTATTCCAGTATAGAGTGCATCCCATTTTCCTATTTTTAAATACATCTATAAATAGTTTATGTCATGTAGGTTTTATTAACTTTGCAAAAAAATCATATTTACCATTGTGACTTATTCAATATAGTAGAGTTAGTTATGAAAACAAACCAAGTGCTGTCACGATATCTGTAGACTATTTCTAACCGTAATAATAATATTCTCCTTAGATAAATGAAAGGTACAAGAGAAACATAGATGTAGAGTATAGCAAGTTTTTTCCAAAGAAAATTTTTTCAATTTGCATTTATTTAAACATAAGGAAAAAAATTAGGCTTTAGGCCAGCGTTAAAACTAGAGAAGCGGTACTTCCTAGTATATGTGGTAGCATGAACAAGAAAAATTATTTATCTCTATATCTCCGACCAAGACATATATAGAGAATATTATTAAACATCTCCAAGTATTGGTAATTATTGCACTTAAAATTATTTTTAGGGTCCCTTGTTACCCCTTATTATTCAAATAGTAGTTAATACGTATATGAATAGGATAAATTGATTAAATTATAATTATTCATTATTGAGTTATTATTATTATTTAATGGACTTCACTCATATTATTATCCTCAAAGCCAAAAATTAATTGAGTACGTAGATTAAATATTACTATTATTATCCATTATTATTATTATTCTCTATTTGATAATTAATATACATTATTTATTATTATTTTTAATCCTTGGGTACAGTAAACTTTGATTACCAGAAAAATCAAAAAATAGATACTAATCTGTTAAATTCAAAAAATGTCAAAACATACTACACGCCCGCTAATTTCAACTCCCGACTGCTTACATCTATTCTATAATTATCATTAAAAAGATTTATTGGTTCCTCATACTCTAATCGTTACTAAAGAACATTCATTGTTTAACTACATTATGCGTTTTGCCAAACGATCTTTTACTGATCACTAAGGCAACTCGTTTTTGAACTAACATTTTTTTTTTTTCTTACACTGGCAACGAGTCATGGACACCGAAGTGATCGGCGAGGAGAGAACTTCAGAAACAATACAAGCCGAGCAATTGGTGAGCCCCTGTGTTATTCCTTCCACAGACGAAAGGACTATCCAGTTCGTATACTTCGTAACGCCTCCGACATTATGTGAGATCACCAAATATAACGCTCAAGGCACAGTATCACTAATATGATGTTCCAAGGGACCCTCCTCAGAATTTGACAAATTTGACCGCTCGCTCACAACACCTCACACATCTCTGTTCATCCATGGATATAATTGACAAATACATCATAGGTGCATTAATGTTCCCAGCTGGACATATTTTTACGCCGTTTGTCATTTTTCGTATATTAACGGTCTACTAGATCACTTCCTAATAAAGAATTACTCCATAATCTTATATATCTGATCTTCCCTACCTTTTGAGAGATGCACTATAAATATATTTCTTTATCTTCGAAGAAGAGTATAATTATCTTAGATGACATTATGAGTTTTGGGATTATTATTCCCGTATTAGGCACTATATTAAATGTAAATTTGACAGAATTTAATTTTGAATATAAGTTTTCTTATTTACTTATTAACTGAATAAATATTCATTTCATCGCACTCTTCACACATTCTCCGATTGACATTCTGAAATATACTAGGTATTATTAACTAGAGCTGGTACCCTCGCAACAGATGCTGTATCATATTTCAGTCGAGTGAGTGCGCTGAGAGACTTACTTTAAGAGACCTTGATGAGTGGTAAACAGACTTTAACTGTACAAAACTGAACTCAATAAAAATAATACTTAGAACATGTAAATATATCTGAGAGAATATATATTATCGGTTCACTACATCTTAGATGGTATTTTGTAAAAGTTACGTCTAGGATATAGGAAAGAAGATGAGTAATTATTTGATGTTAGAAGGGCGAGTTTTCAAGCTATTTTCTTTTACAGGAGCAGTGTAATTTTATTAGAGTAGGGAGTACTGCTGATATTATTATATAATATAATAATATATTTATATCTAAAAGATAGTTTCAAAAGAATAGTCCTTAAGGTTTAACTAAGTGGTAGATTATATATATAGAAATACTAATATTAATGGGATATGGGATGACTATAGTGATGTACTGAGACAAATAAATATTCGAAACATATGGGGTATTAGGGTTATAATGAGGTGTTTGGAGTGTGAAGAAGTTAGTAGTACTAACATGTACAAGCACTCTTAGAAAAGCCCACAAATCCATTATTCACAAAAAAACTCAATAGTAGTATAAGGGGAAAAGGTATAGTAATACAAGTGGTATTAGGAAAATTCTGATTCCATAATTTCGCTAATTAGTAGCAGAAAAAATGTTTTAAATAAAAAAATATATATACTATTTCTTTTATAACTACTACAGAGATCAGAAGTATGTACATAATAGGATACTCAGAGCACACACTTTTTTTATTGAATCCTCTCGAATTATTATGTTTACGGTAATAGTAGGTAAATCATAATAAAAATTTAATAGAAATTAATATTAATATCAATATATTGAACTTAGTTTTTTTTGGCGCAGAGCACAGTGTAGTGCTGTGCTCTCGATGACGGACAGGAGGAGTAATAAGTATACGTTATAATAGTAACCACAAAAGCATTATAATTTTTAACTTTTTATATTTCATTGCTAATCATTTACATTTATATCATTATAATATATATAGTTATTTATCTATCCTATATAGTGGGTGTTAAATATTCTTATATTGTGAATACTTAATACTATATTTATATCTACCTTAAAATTATATCATTTACTACATATTACAAAATTATTTTGAGATTTACAAAACAATTAAAGGTAATGAGTATCTAACATAAGAGGCCAATATGGTATGGAGGGCTTTCGAGCCCACACGTTGGGAACACAGGTGGGCGTAAACGTCTAAATTATCCACTAATAACCACTACACGTATAGAGAATGGAGAGGTCGTAGAGGAAAGCAGCGACATGCACGTCTCTAAGAAGTACAAGAGAGAGGAGAGAGGAGTAGCCGAGTGAACTCACTCTCTCCGTTGGAGAAGAAGGGGATGATTTATGTACCTTACACACCCGTAGTCCCGTAAGGCGAGAGACCCTCCGACTGGGCCTGCCATAAGTGCGGGATAAGCCAGAGTATTTGTTAGATTAAATAAAATTGGAAGTATTTACGCGTAGAACCAAAGTCTATTTATTGTTAACGAAGTAGCGAGCATAGGTCATAAAAGAGTTCTAAAATGAGGTTATTTGGGCTATCTTTGCTATAATTACTATGGAATTCGAGTTAACAAAAAAAGATTTATTTATTTTTTTTCTCTTTTTATCAAATATTTCTGAAATTAAAATTTTACCAGGATTTCAAAAGTGTTCTCATTCTCCCTGTGTGCGTGATATCGTAGTCTCTATGAAAGATAACTTTACTTATAGTATTATTTCTGCGCACTAAAATTTACTCCAGCATTCGCTCACAATGAGTATTAATCGCATTTCCGTAGTTGTATAGTGTTTGAGAAATAAGTTTGATGTAGGGTCGGCTTCGTTCTGATGAGGCTTGACGCATATTTAATACTATTAGAGATTATAGTAGCCAGTACTATTATTAGACTCACTAGTATAGTTTGGGTATTAGGGCTCATTGTATATTATATATTACAGGTATCAATGAAACCTCAAGGTTAGGGTACAGTGGCTCTATTAAAGTATATATACTATATATTATATATTAATATATACTATTTAATATACTATAATATATAAGTCATATATATATTAGGGCCTATACAGTACTATCCTGTTAAAAGGAATTAGGCAGTCAAAAGTGACCTATATCGACAATTCGCAGAACTCTGCTCGGATAACGCAGGCCCAGACAATAGTCACGTGTTAGTAAAAACCCAATTAGATCGCTTTATAGAGTTTCCAACCATAAAGTTGCTTTTTTATTTGTTATCAATGTTAAGAGTTGGTATTTATGTTAAATTCGGTTTGTTGTTTTTAATTTATATTTTTTATATATATTTTGGTGTTAAAGGGCTCAACAGAGCCGGACAGATGGGACAGGGGTGAGATATCCCACGTCGATCCCGCTGAAGGTGCGCGAGAGACCTGAGCTCTTTCTCATCGTTGTATGCTAATTTAATCATGTTGTATTCCTGGAGTTAGTTAAAAAATTAAAAAATAAAACTTATGGCACCTTGTCGCACTATTTAGGAATGCTCTTCGAAGACTAATGCCAAAAAACTCGATGACCATTGGTTCGTGTGGTATCGATATATATCGGTATTAACTAGCTGGTGTTACAGACTTATAGTTCTATATAGTTAATTTTTAGTTTCATAGTTATATATATAGGGATATTATCGGTTATATATTACATTATATTATATATATTATAAATATATTATATATATATTATAATATATATATATATTATAATATATATATTAATATATTTATATTATATATATATTTATTTTATTTATTTAAATAGGTCAGCATCCCAAAAGACACATGCATGTAACTAAAAAAACTATTACAGGTACACGAATATGAGTATAACTTCTTAATATTTCTGGATACACATTAAATCTGAATTTAAAAAACGTATTTGAGCTAATGCTTTCTCGTTCACTTTAAATAATCCTTCGAAAGTTCAAATTTTGTGGATAATTTGTTGAGAAAACGAAAAAGTTCTGTACTTTGAGGTTGCACGCAAAGTTGCCAAATGTGTTCATTTTTATTTTCACTTTTATTCACTAAAGAACCCAGGGTAAACAACAAAGATGGAAATAGTCAGGGTTTCTCGGCCTCCGGGGACGTACGTGGGGGGAATCGTCCTTCCCCTCTTGTCCCCTCCTCGCTCGAAACCCTCTAAAAAGGAATTAAAAATGAAAAACAATAAACCCATTTTCTCATATGTAGCAATATAAATCAAAACAACTATTATTGGCACTCTTATAAATGAGAGATACCTAAGTAATTAAGGTTTGACGATGATACAGTATTGTTTTACATAGGATCATAAGAAATTACAATTTCTAAGTAATTCTATAACCATGATATTACATAATACTCCAATTTCGTTTTTTTTTGTTTTCCGTAGCTACTTTTTCGTTTCGTCTCTCAGTGGCAAATTATAATATCCTCTTCTCCTTCGCTTTATATATACGAAAGTCCTCCAATGTGTCTTTATCGGGATGACTGGCCATTAATATTAATATAATATATTATTAATTACTATAATATTATATTAATTATATATATATATATTTATATATATAATTATAATTATATATATATAATTATATATATTATTAATATATATTTTTAATATATTATATCTTTATATATTATATATAAGTGAAACAGACTATAGAATCACTATATATTATATATATATATATTATTCTATTAATTCTTATGCCAAACACTGAATACTTAAACTTTCTCTCTATAGATTTTCCCTACTGTTTCATTTCTTCAGTAAAAGCCTCATTATTTTTTGACATATCTTTCTTAGAAAATCATATATTACTATTATTATCTATGATTATTTTACATTACTATTGGATCACTTAGGTTAATATTTATATTATTATATTCAAACTCTATTCTTTATTTATATATTAATTTTGATATATATATAATATTATTTAATATATATTATAATCCTAAAATATTTTGTCATGATTATTAATTCTCATATATAATTCTATTATATACATTTATGATAAGTTGTTTAATAAATACTTTACTATTATATATTTTACTTTCTCTACATTCTCTTTCCTTTCTTTTTATTTTTTCTCTTTTTATCTATTATTTTTCCTTAGTTTACAAATGTTTTAACTACACATAACTCTGTGAGCAATGTCAATCTTTTCAAAAGTCGAGGGCATAAAAAATATATAATAAATAAATACATTATGTAATATAATATATATTCATCATAACAAAATACAATAATAAAACAAAATATAAAAATTTTAAAATAATATATAAGTAATGACCCATTCTGACCCTTGCCTAACGCAATTCCTCAGGTGTGGGGCACGCAGACGCGGTGACTTATATGAAGGAAGATTAAAATCATTGCGGGGACTAATAAAATTACATGGCAAGGAGTTCCACAATACAGATGTGGCATGGAAAGAGGAGGTATACAATAATATAACGAGTGAATTACTTGAGTCTTCAATATTTCATCACAAATTTTTCATAAGTAGAGAACAAGGCACTCTCTGTGTTACGAGGGCGACTTTGCAGGGTGGATTCGAATGCGAAGCGTATCAAAAATCTCTCTGTTCGTAGCACTATGACGTGTAAATACCTTAATAGAAAGGAGATAAGTGGCCCCTACGTCCGACGCAAGAGATAAGATGTTTGTTCGAAGAGGAGTCGAGAGCTAGTGAGACATGTTGTTTATATAGACCTCTGGTAGCCTTTCATTTAGTCTTATCAACTCTATCCAAAAGGAGGGTGGAATTCCCGAGGATCACCCAATCGTGGGCACAGTAATTCCATTGCGGGGAGAAAATTAAGACTTTTTATAATGGAAGTATCTTAAGCTAGAATTAAAAAAACTTTGCAATCTGAACAGAATTCTCCTAGCTCTTTTGAGCCTTTATGAGCGCCGTATGTGCTTGTGTAGGTGCTCCTAGTACAATTTCACTAATTATGTTTAGATCCTAGAAGTGTTAACTTCTGATACCAGAAAGAGCGGAAAAAGGTAAAAACAGAAGGATTAATGAATTTTCTGCTGGGAAATTAGTTTTTAGTATTGAGGAGAATAGAACTGAAGATTTATTGTTTTCAATAGAAGTTTGAACTTTCCAGCTTAATAAGATTACGGTTTTACCATCCTACCTAGAGAAATTTACAGACCAATCGGCTTAATGTAATTTGATATATCGGAAAGTCTTGTAGATCGAGAGGTCAAACTCTAATAGATATCTACGAGGGAGCTTAAACATTTACAATGAGTTTTGGAGAAGGAGAGTTGATGCTTCATCGAGTCATATAAGAGTGACTATGATAGATATGTGCAGCTTAATAAGAAGATCACGTTTGATATGAAATGTAGGAATATACATTTGTAGAGATAATATATCGAACCCTGAGGAAACATCACTAATAATATATCTGGTAAAGGAAGTGAAGAGGTTTGTATCTCCATCAACAAACGAGCTGAAATTGGAACGAACTCTGAGAATTGAAAATCTAGAAGACAAAAGTAAGCCAACGAATGAAGGAATCCAAAGGAAGTAGCTTATTAGAGATGTATCAGTGACGCATGCCATCAGTCCTACTGTCAAAAGCTATTATTGATATGTCAAAGTTGCTACCTTACACAAGTACTACCCCATTTGCGAGCTCTTAAGGGCAAGAAGACCTATAGATCAGTTAGATAAGAAAAGGATTCACCTAGTTGGGAATCTCGAACGTCGTAAAGCATTACTGGACGATCTTGAAATAAGAAGGGATGAATCTTTGTGATAGAGGAAATGAGAGTTTAGGAAGTTTCAAGACTTAGAATAGAATACTAAAGTTAAGGAGACAATATTGGTTCGATAGTTAGAAGGATCAGAGGCGGCTACTTTTTTTGGGATTGGCTGGAATAAAAAGCGCGCTTCCAGCATTGGGGAAAAGTATTAGTATTAAGGCATAGGGAGTAAGTTGAACGAGGACAGGCGCCAGCTCAGAAGCACACTCCCTCAAACACGCAGTGTATTGAAGGCCAATCTGGGCACTGGCCCTTTACCGACGTTCATTATATATATATATTATAATATATATATTTATATATAGTTATAGTATTCAGAAATCGTGTACTCTTTAATACTATATAATATAGTATACTATTATTATATTAATATTATTATATATATATATAATGATATATATTATATTATTATATTTCAATATAATATATTATTTATCTATAATTACTATATTATTATATAATATTTATCATATATATCTATTATAACATACTTCAGCCTCTAGAAGAGCCACATCCATATCTCAAAAACTACTAAACAGCCACCGGGAAAAGGAATACATTGTTGATTATCTCACTGGCATATATTTTATTGCGGAAAATGTAAATAAAAGGATGAACAGAGCAAAAAACTGATTAGTGGGAGTTAAAAAGCTACATAAAAAATGACTAGACAATGGGAACATTGAAAAATATTACATTTTTACGAAATGTAAAAAAAAAAATTAAAAAAAAAAAATTAATTAACATTATAAAATTGCATTTTTTTTTTTTTTGGGGGGTGGGAGGTGATGACATTAGTATATATATATATATATATAATATATATTACTATATATTATTACATTAATTATATATATATATATATTATAATATATTTATTAATATATTATATAATTATTTATATTATTTATTTTCTAATATATATATTATATACCTTTTATATTATATATTAATTTTGTAAAATGGTATTACACGGCTAATTTAAGGGAGCAGACGAGCTCGAAGGGAACACTAGGGGGGTACGTTTTTACCCATACCCCGTAGGGGAGGGGCGGAGGATCCCCCATGACACCCAAATCACCCAAATACCAAAGAGTGGGGGTTTCGGAGACCCTCCCCGAAGGTTGGAGAATTAGTTCCCTACCCGTTAGTTTTCCACCGAAGGCCGAATGAGACCCCGACTACCTGCCATCGTTTGCGGTATATATGGGTATTCTGTTAGTTAAAGATAAAAACAAAAGTTTAATAGAAGTTCTATTTATTGGGTTTTTACACCGAGTAAAATTTCCATAAAATGGTCTTTTAAATATGGTTTGCTCTCTCTACACAATTACTATAATAATTAAAATAATTTTTTATTTTTTTTATTTTTTTTACATTTTCCCTATCCAAATATTTTACCAGGATTCAAAAATATATTCTTTTTTCGCTGTGGCTATTGTAGGTTTTTGAGATATTTTATAATATAATATATTATATAATATATATTAATATACGTCCTAATATCATATTATATATTTATATATTAGTTATATATTATATATATATATACTATATTATATTATATAATTTTAACATTTATTGACGACTAAAATTGGACCCGCATTCCAGCAATGTATTCCTTTTTCCGGTAAGCCGTCCTATATTTTTGAGATATAGGATTAAGTGGCTCTTTCTAGATGGCTGAACACCTGATATTTATATAGGTAATATATATATAAGGTGATATATTAGTATATATTTATATAATATAGCATATCTATTCTTATTATATCTATCTATATATATATCTTATTTTATTATAATATCATATTTACTATATATACTATATATAAGTAGTTATTTTATACTATTATATATAGCTGATAGTAGACTTACTGGTCAGCCTCTAGAACAGAGACACAATAATATATCTCAAAAAACTACAACAGTCTCAGGAAAAAGGTATATACCATTTTTGCTGGAAATGAGCTGGTCCATTTAGTGCGGAAAATGTAAAAAAAAACAAAAAAAAAAAAATTTGTATATCTCAAAACTACAATAGCTACAGCGAATAACTGTAATACATTTTTTGGAATCACTCCGTAAAATTTTGATAGGAATAAATGTAAAAAAATAAAAATAAAAAAAATATTGTAATAGATTATAGTAATTATGATTAGAGGCCTATTTAGAAGCTTTGTTATTGCTTTAGCATTCGTCTTTAAAATAAAATTAAGACTTTCTAGGGTTTAATATTTTGGTGCTTTTTTTTACTTTTTTTACACTACAGTAATCACCCCATGGGTTATCCGCCCGATGGCAGGGAGTCGGGTCTCTTGAGGCTTCTTCGGGCTACCGGGTAGGACTTAATTCCTTACCATATCCGGTGAGGTCCTCCGAACCGCCCGCTCTATTGGTAATTGGGTGTCGCGGGGGTTACTTCGCCCCTCCCTGGGTATGGGAAAACGTCCCCCCCTGTGTTCCCTGTTTGCTCGAGTCCCTACATTGCCTGTAATACCTTTACAAATATAATATATCATACTAATGTCCCATAGTTTGACTCCTATTCCAAATCCATTTTTATGTTTAATTTTTTTTATTATTTAATTTTTTTAATCTATTTTCCGAATAAAACTGACTCTGGATTCCAAAAATGTATTTAATTTCCCTGTAGCTTTTGTAGTTTTCCGAGATATGATTTTTTTTTTTGTTTTTTTTTTTTTTTTTTTTTTTTTTTTTTTGGTTGTTTAAATGTTTTTTTGTTAGGTAAATTTTGCCAGGAATTTCAGCATGTATTTCCTTTTTCGCGGTAGCTGTAGTTATTTGAGAGGATATGGAATTGTGGGTCTTCCTCAGCAGCTGTGCTACTATATTATATATTATTATATTATATATATATATATTATCTTATTATTAATATTTATACATAGTATATATATATATACTTTACTATATATCTTCATACTATTAATTATGAGTATTAGGTATTATATATATGAAGTATAGTATAGTATTATTTTTATATACATAATTATTACAATATTCGTATATATATATATATATATATATATATATATATTATATCATATATATATTAATATAATAGTATCATATATTTTATTATATTTATAGTATATTATATATATATATAGTATATATAGTAGTTATATAATATATATATATATATTATATATATATGATATATATAGAGTCATTTCTCTATATTATTAAAATTTTTTTGCTATATATTATATTAATATTTGATAATTATATATATATATTATGGGAGCTGTGATAGCGCCGCAAACTATGAGTCAGTTTTCTTATGTGTTGAAAAAGTTAAAAAGCAGTATAATTGCCAGAAATGTGCTTTTCGTTGTGAAAGCTCAGATTCTTTCCTGTTTTTAAATTTTTTATTAAAAATTGTATGGAACTTATTTCGATTGTGTTTAGTTTATTAATTTTTTTTTTTAGCGTACCATATTAATCAAATAAAATAAATGATATAATTCCACGTTTTATTATTAAATTATGATAATATACATTTTTACAAATAACTTAAAGGCAAAAGAATATCAGAAAAGAGCCAGGGAATATCTCGAAAAGTATGACACTTATACAGGAAAAACCAAATACATATTGTGGATCAGCGTAATAAAAGTTGTATTAGTATTCATCGCTCGTTAATGGTTTAACTAAGAATAGCCAAGAGGTAGACCACATGATACCAGGAGTCGGGGTCTCTAGCTACAAGGGACGACGGCGGGGGACTTCGTCCCCTCTGTCCCCCAATCGGCTCGAGCCGCCTAATGGAAATATAAATTTCCTTGAACTTAAGGGGGCTCGAGCCGCATTGGGGGCAGAGGGGGGACGAAATCCTTTTTACATATATAAGCTTTATACGCTGATTCAAGAAATGTAATGTTGTTTTTCTGTAAGTGTCGTACGTTTTGAACAGTTTATTTCCTTTTTCTTCTTTACATTCGGTAATAGGCTTTATACGCTGATTCCAAATATGTTTTGAGTGTCTTCAAAACATGTAAGGTTGTTCTACTTAACCTTTTTCGTATGATAATTTGTGTCGTCAGTTTTTTATGGAAAATAAAATATTATTAAAACTGGATAAGTTTAATAAAGTACCAAAATCGTGCCGCAAAGATATAGGATCTGCTCCTTTAACCTATGCGCTCTCTCTCTCTCTCATCTCTCTTCTTCTGCCATGATCTCGTCTCTCCCTATGCTATCTCTATCAAATATGGAGAATATTTTCTGATATATATAGATAGATATATAATATACATGATATACATATCATATATATATTTCTAGTATAATTGTATATATTATATAATATATAGTATTATATAACCTATAGAACACACTTCCTTCTTTCATGCACACACTTTGATTTACACACTTTTAAGTACCTTGTATCAGAACATATTAGCATTTAATTTTTTAATTCAGTATCTTCAACCTTTGGTGAATATCTTCACTATCATGTAGAGCCATATTTACTTTTTCATGACTCACGAGACAACGCGGGTCATCCCAGCTCTACATAGAACATATATATACAATTATGGATTTTTGTGGTATATTATAACTATATATATATATTTAATCACGTATAATAGTAGGATATATATCTATTCAGGTATACTTAATATTGGGAGATAGGAGTTTCTGTAGTACATATAGTACTACTATATAAGGTTATTCTTATTATATATATAATATATAATCAATAATAGCTAATATTTCTAATGAGCAGTCTGAACCTAGAGCCAATACTGTAGTGTATATTAAAGTATATTATATCTTTACTTGGATCAATGGTCAGATTTTGAATTTTATTTTTTGTTTTTGTTATTTTATTATATTGCTAACGGGCTTCATTATTTTGAGTACCGACTTGAATTCAGTGTAACGGTTGACTGTATCCAAAAGTCATTAGAAGTATGCTTTATAAATAGTCTTTTTAAGAAAATCAGAGATTATGTTAAATTATTCGTTTTTAAAATGTGAAATATGCCTGATACAGTATATAATGCGCTACAGTGACATAATTTATCATATTTGGAAATCGAGGACGTTTAAGCTAATTATTATAAATGTAAAAAACAAAAAACTAAAAAAAAAACACTTTTTTTTCATAAAATTGAAATTATTTCAAAAAAGTACGACCAACTTACAGGAAACACAATTCCATTATTTGAATGCAGCGATAATATAAGTTTATTAAAATAAGTAAAATAATAATCAAAAAAAAATAAAAAAAATAAAAAAAAAAAATTCGGTGGGTCTCGAGCCGACGGGGGACAGATGGGGGGACGTTTTCCCACCACCCGTAGGAGGGGCGGAAGAGAACCCCCGTGAACCCCAAAACTAAACGGCGGGTTCGGAGACCCCTCCGCGGAGGGGGAAATAGTCCTACGCTGTCGTTCCGACGCCGGAAGGCCGAGAGACCCCGACTCCTGGCATCTTTGCGGTTACCCTTGGGTACTCCTTTAGTTAAAAAAAATAAAAAATTTAAAAGTTACGGAGCCGTAAAACGTTAACTGGTCCTATATTTTTTAATCATCATGTCCGTTACCACTGAAATTCATTGTTGGTATCATATAGTCAGCAAAATATTAAAAAAAACAAAAAAAATTCAAAACTGACCATGTGTAAAACAGAAACAGGTCATATATATATATATATATATAATATATATATAACACTATTAGTATCTATATTATATATATTATAGGTATATATATATATATAATATACTATATTATATAATATATATATATAAATATATATATATATATAATTATATATATTTAATGTGTGTGTGGTGTGTGGGTGTGTGTGTGCTGTGCTGTGTGTGTGTGTGTGTGTGTGTGTGTGTAGAGAGAGAGAGGAGAGAGAGAGAGAGAGAGAGAGAGAGAGAGAGAGAGAGAGAGAGAGAGAGAGAGAGATATTTCAATGAAAAATGTTTACAACATGATCGCGAGGGGTGGTCAGCGCGTCAACAGACGCGGATATGCCACATCTTTTAATTTTGCATTTGAAGAACAACGAAGCATTTTATTGATGTTCAAATCTTTGAAAAGTATATACCCCCTATCTTATTTGAGCAGAATAGTCGACAGGACATTCTTTGACAAAAAATACGAGTCTACAAACTTTTACAAGGCGCACTGTTTAATGGCATGAAGAATTGAGATTGGGATTGGATGTTGAGGAACTTTCTTGGAGGAACTTTCTAAACACCCTCATACACACAGACACGCACACAGACACACACACACACATATATATATATATATATATATATATATATATATATATATATATATATATATATATATATATATATATATATATATATATAGGCAAATTTGTAGAAACTGTACTGC
This sequence comes from Trachelipus rathkii, assembly GCA_015478945.1. NCBI lineage: Eukaryota > Metazoa > Arthropoda > Malacostraca > Isopoda > Trachelipodidae > Trachelipus > Trachelipus rathkii. The sequence goes on from JABUQX010032894.1 coordinate 33,374, forward strand.
AACACTGAGTGAGGGATATAGTCAACCACCTCCTGGGTAGCGTAAAAACCTACCATAACCTCTAACTTCTGATCACAAACTGGTATAATAATGAAAGTTAATTTAGGTTAAGTTAGGTTAGGCTAAGTTAGGTTAGGTTAGGTTAGGTTAGGTAAAAAAATTCACTTTGGAAATTTTCGGGGGTTCTGACCCCGAAAAAAAACCACCGTACGCCCTAGTATATATATATATATATATATATATATATATATATATATATATATATATATATATATATATATATATATATATATATATATATATATATATTTTTCTCAGATATTTATTTTATCTAACATAATTTTTTTTTTTTTTATTATCTTTTTATCATATTTTGCATAATGCAACAGCAATATAACATATTTGTATATGGAAGGCACTCTAGATACGCCAGCATTTCAGGCTACTTTTCACTTTTTCTACGAATTAAACATATTCGGACGAATTAGAACAATACAAATGAAATCAAATGAAATCAAATGAAAAATCAACTGATTTTTTTACTTAATTTTTTTTATAAAAAAATCAGGATTTTTTTTTTTTTTTTTTTTTTTTTTGTGCATATTGAAGTGATTTAACTTCAGTAGAAGTAAAAAATTAAAGTAAAACTATATATGTTATGAAGTTTTTAATATATTTTTTCAATTTCAACAAACTATTGGCAAACCCGTAAGTCCGTAACATTCTTTAGTGTTGCCAACATTTTGAGTGTTTTTCATGGGCTTTGAACCGAAAACATATTTATTAAGGTTAAAATTATTTAATGCCAGATGGACTCTGGATATATATATATTGTATTGGTATAATGTCGTATAATAGATATGTTAGGCCAGTAGTTGAATATTGCCTTCAATTTTAGCCCCCCTTATTAGAAAAGACATAGATATGCTGGAGAGGGCGCAACGTAAAGCAACGAGGAGGGAGATTTTTGGCTTTGAGGATAAGAATAGGTGTGAAGTTGTCTAGATAGGCCCATTCGGCTTCTTAAGTATTATTCCTATTTATTAGCATGGGTTGACTGGACCCTAGGAGACCAAATAGCTTCTTAGTGGACCAACATATTAGTTGGCAGGACAATCTAAGGACATGCGGCTTCTTAAGTATAATTCTTATTTATTATGAGAGTTGACTGGGACATTATAGGGGGTCAATGTGGCTTCTTAATTATTATTTTTAATTATTAATTATATATTATTATTGATTGACTAGGACAGTCTAGAGAAGCCCATGCGGCTTCTTAAGTATTATTCTTATTTATTATTTATTATAGGTTGACTGGGACATTCTAGAGGGGCCAATGCGGCTACTTGATTATTAATTTTTATCAGTTGACTGTGACAGTCTAAAAAGGACCATGCGGCTTCTTAAGTATTATTCTTATTTATTTTATGAGATGACTGGGACATTCTAGAGGGGTTAATGCGGCTTCTTAATTATTATTCTTAATTATTAATTATTATGGGTTGACTGGGACAGTCTAGGTAGGCCCATGCGGCTTCTGAATTATTATTCTTATTTATTAATTATTACACTGGGCTGCGTTTGAAAAAACTTTTGTGAAGTCTAAAGTTTTTCAACAATTTCTATACGTATTTTTCCCGCTGATCACGAAAATGATCTTAGTTTTGCTCTATCGCGTCATGTTTTATTTTTAAGGCAATAAAATGTTTTACACATATAATGTTATTTTTCTTTAAACACTTTTTCATGCTTCATGAATATACAACTTGTTGCAATGTGTTGCAATTAATAACTACCAGAAAAGAAGACAAGAATTGAATGTAAAATGAGAAAACGTGTAAATTGAACCTTTACTATATAAACAAGTCACATAAAGAATGAAATTATTGTAAAAAACATACTGGTAATTATAAGATTTTTCTAATCTGCATAATGTGCTTGGTACTTGTACCTTGACTGTTAATGGTTATACCTAATTACTATATTTTTAGGTCTTTCCACTAATTGTTTATATGAAATCTATGCTACACATTACATCTCTAAATTAATATTGTTCGTAAATTTGTTAGGGTGTGTGAGTGAGTGTTTTAAACTTTCTAGATTTTTCATATTTTACATATTTATTGTAAATACGGTTTTAGCGTTTTAATCATTTACGGTTTTTTAGTGTGTGAATAATTTTAATCTGATTTCACCTTTGTTTTTTGTCTGTTTGTTTTTGTCTGTTGTTTTTGTTCTGTTGTGGTTGTGTGTGTGATGGCAGATTTGCGCAGGCGCGGGCTTTCTATCGACTTTACCAACATCCACGGCTTACACTCTAACTTTGCATCCGTGGAATACCACCTCTCTAACTTTAACCCTAACCTTTGCCTGAGACACAGATGGCTAAGAATTCATCCTTTAACTCGTTTAATCTTTCCAAATATAAGTTATTTCACAATTTCCGTCTAAAGGGTGGGGTATGTGCCTATGTAAACATAAACACTCTTGTAACACTTCTCGAGAATCTCGAATCTCCTAATTTCGATGTTCTGTGGCTTAAAATCTTTCTTCCTTCTACTACAATAATCTTGTGCTTCTGCTACTGTTCTCCTAACAGAGCAGATTTTCACGCCTTTATGAATATGTTAAATTGAAATCTCTTAAGACGAGACTGTTATATCTTCTCATCCAAATACTGAGGTCCTTTATTTAGGGGATTTCAATGCACACAACACTGAATGGTTGGGGTCCTCTCATACTGATTTAGGTGGGGAGGAGGCCGAATCATTCAGCATTCTCAACGATCTGGAGCAACTAATTAAAGAACCTACACACATTCCGGATCGTCCCAACCAATTCTTGAACACACTTGACCCATGTTCACCACCTAGTCCTTCTCTCTATAAATACACCTACCTTCGCTCCTGCTGATAAATTTGACCACAACCTTATATCTCTTAATTTTAATACTTTCTCTCCAACAGCTCCATCCTGCCCTACGCGTTTTTTCTGGCACTTTTATCGGGCCGCTTGGGGGGCTATGCGTTGCTTCTACGCTAACTATAAATGACTGCTTTGTCTCTGGTGACGCTTCTACTTCTGCCGATAAAGTGGGAGCTGTAATCGTTGATGGGATGAGCAGGTACATTCCTTCTTTGACTAAATCTTTCTCTCCTCATAATCCATGGTTCGATCGTGCTTGTTCTCTGGCCATTCAGGCTAGAGACAGTGCGTATCGGGAGTGGAAAAATTCTCGTTCTCCTAAGGTAGCCGCTCTGATCCTTCTAACTATCGCAACTCTTACTGATATCTGATAGTCTATCTATGATCTTTTGAAACCCTTCTCAACTCTCATTTCTTAGATCATCTGGAATCTCATTCCCTTCTTTCCGATCGCAAGTATGGCTTTCGGCGCTCGAGGTCTACTGACGATATACTTTCCTACCTTACTGATTTATGGTTTTCCCGCCCTTAGTGACTACGGGCGCTTGACATATCCAAAGCATTTGACCGGGAATGGCACGCGTCACTGCTCTCCAAGCTCCCATTCTTTGGGCTTCCTCCTTCTCTTGCTTACTTATGTCTAGTGTTCTTTCAAATTGCTCAATATTGGCTGTTTTTGATGGGGCGACTTCTTCTTTCTTTTCTGTCAATAGTGGTGTTCCTCAGGGTTCTGTCTGATCTCCTGTGCTATTCTTGTTTTCATTAATGATCTTCAACACATCTGTTTCTATCCACTCCTTATGTCATTCTTCAACTCATTTCCAATTCTGCTCCTCTTTTACTTCTAGAATTGCCTCGTCTTAATCTTTCCGATTCTATTCTCTGCGCTGATCTGAAGGACATGCCTGTGGGTGGTCGTCTCAACCTTTTTGAAATTCAGCTATTTGTGTAACTTAATATGAAACTATGATCCCCCTCTCTAAGACACCTTCTTACTTTCCTATCTCTTTCGATGGTTCTTCTCTGAATATCTCCCTGTTGACAATGTAAACATCTTTGGCCTTAACATAAACAAAAAAATGTCTTGGGAACCTCCCATCACAACGGTTGCTAGGGCGACTTCAAAGAATCTGGGAGTTGTGTTTAGACAGCGATACCTTTTTTCCTCTTCTCAGTTATACCAGCTATGCAAGGGCCTCATCCGCCCTTGTATGGAGTATTGCTCTCATATCTGAGGGGGCTCTGGTTTCACCCGGTTTTTGGATAGGGTCGAGTCAAAGGCCAAAAGGCTTATAATCTGTTCTGTACTTTCCAGTTCACTTGACCCTCTAACTTTGCGGCGCGATGTTGGTGCTTTATCTCTTTTCTATAGGTACCGCAGGGGCAGGTGCTCGAGGGAACTTGTCACTCGCGTGCCACCACCTTTGCGTCGCCCTCTTAGCACTAGGGGTGCTGCTGCGCGTGCACATGAGTTTGTGTTGATATTATTGGTAACTCCAGGCTAATTCGCTGTGGTGCTTCCTTCTTTCCTGTCACACTCTTGTTCTGTGGGTGGCGCGATCGCCGTTCCTGCAGAATTTAATCTCCCTCACTTTAAAGCCTGCGTCTGTGCTCACCTGCGTAATTTGCGTTAGCTGTTGACTTCTGAGGCGTGCAACACCCCCTCCTTGAATAGGGCTCTGCCTGTGAGTGGTGGTGACAACAAGAAAAGATGACCTAATATCTTTTCGTTTGTGAGTCTTTACAGGCTCATCTCTTTTCAGGCACCAACAGTAGTCTGCCATCATGTTTATATCCTAGCGACCTTGGTACCTTTCCTCCATAGTCCGGACATCTTGATGGAACCTCTTCCCTTGCCCCTCACTAAAATCACCACAATTTGCTAATATTTCAAATGAAAGGCCAGAAAATGAAATTTAATGGACATACGAACAACCATCTTCTTAACCCTTTCCAGCAGATTTTTAACCATGTCTTTATACTGGGGATTACGAAGGTTTCCAAGGAAATTAGTAGTAATTAATTTGAAATTAATCCACACTTCCTTTTCTATTTGGTTCATGGTGGCCTCAAACTCATCATCTTTCATTAAACTTCTAATTTGAGGACCATCAAAAATACCTGCAAGCAATTTACCATCACTGATGTGTGGAAACTTCTTTTGAATATAATGGAAAGCATCACTTTCTTTATTCATCGCCTTTACATAGTTTTTCATTAAACCTAATTTTATATGTAGAGGAGGAAGTAAAATATTATTGCGATCAAGAAGTGACTGGCGATGACATTTAGAAATCCAGTTCTGAAAGAAATTCGAGACTGCCATTAATTCTGTTTAAAATGCTTGTCATCCGCCCGACTATCCCATAAACAAAGGAAGCACGGATACTTGGTGTAACCTCCTTGCATTCCTAATATCAAGGTTATAGCCTGTAAATATAAAACATTTTTAGGTGAGCTGTTTTCCTTTGTTTTGTTTTTATTTTTGCCCTAATGCATTTTGCACGTATTTATTTAAAATTAATTTCAAATTTACATATAGCAATTTGTTTATTAAATTAAATATGGTATGCTACATTACCTTGAGATCACAACAAAGTTTCCACTGATGGTCATTATATTTGAGGACATCCAGAAGTGTTTTTAAATTTTCATAATTTTCAGTTAGTTGAATAGAATATCTTACTGGAACTGAGCCGAGACTATTACCATTATGCAACAGCACAGCTTTGACACTTTTACTTGATGAATCAATAAATAGCCTCCATTCAGATGGTTTATAGGCTACATAACTCCTAAAGCTTCGATCAAACCTTTAATATCCGAACAATATATTAAAGATGTAGTATCGTGACGAGAAAAGAATTGCCGAAATTCATGGTCCCTATTTCAGTACCAGTAGAATGTTGTCTCTAATTCAAGTCTCTAAGACGAGAGCCAAGAAGCTGTGATGATTCTTTTGATACACCTAAATCTCTGGTAAGGTCATTGAGTTGTGATTGTGTTACCGGTTGTGGGTCATTTTGACTACATGAAGGTTGAATGTATGTTTCAGAGGTGTCAGCAGTACTTATCTCATCATCACTAACGCTATCCCATTTCAAGCTCTGAGGTGGGTCTGGAACAGGAATATCTGGTCCATGGGGGAAGTGGTTTAATAGCAGATGGAACATCTGGATACTTAACGCAATGCTAGTTCTTTTTGTTTACTCCTAAAACAAAAAGACATTTATGTAATTGTGTATAGGTATGAATGCCCATCATAGACACATGTGTAACTTCAAATCTTTACGTATATTCCATCATTTAACTTACATTGTATGTTTGTCAAACTAAAATAGCAATCTGTCACATGATCCTTTCCCTCTCTCCACATCATAGGTATACCAAAAGGTAATGGCTTTACCTTTCCTGTGCTCCATCTTCTTAGGTATTCAACACAGGTTCGACAAAATATATGAGGAGCAAATACCTTGTCTTGATCTCCCAATTTTAACCCAAATGATAGAAGGCCTTTACAAATGAGGTAATAATTGGACATTGCCCTGCCAATACAACTTTCCACATATAAAGCAAAAATTATTTGGGTGGTTTTTGAATTTTCTATTCATTGCAATAAATCCTTTAAATTAATGAGACTGAAAAAATATAAAAGATATAAAATATTTAAGCAAAGCCAAGGTAGAAATTGACTAACTATTTCATACTAACATATTAGCTAAACACGTAAATGTACTTAAAAATTAAATATTTTCTTTCTACATTCAAGGACTAATTGAAGTTGTTAAAATAGAAATAATTTGAATAAATATGAATCTTTATTTAAAATATATTAATTTGTAAAGGGAATTTAACTACAAAATAGTAAAAACAATACTGACAGTAAAACAATGTGCTTTACAAATTTAGAAGGAAAATAAAGAGTTTTTACAGTGAAGCAGCAAAATTTTACAAATTTAAAAAAAGGAAAATATGATGTAGGAAAAAAACTAGGCGTGATGTGCAAAAACAAATTACATATTTGAAATCAGCGTGAAAAATACATATAGAATTACTTTAACAATTTTATTCATCAAAAATAACGCAGTCCAGTGTTATGGATTGATATTCTAGAGGGGTCAATGCAGATTCTTAATTATTATTCTTAATTATTAATTATTGTAGGTTGACTGGGGCAGCTTAGGTAGGCCCATGTGGCGTCTTAATTATAATTAGTATTTATTAATTATTATTAAAAATTATTCCTAATTCTTAATTTTTATGGGTTGACTAGGACACTCTACATTGGATTCTGCGTCTTCTCTCTCTCTCTCTCTCTCTCTCTCTCTCTCTCTCTCTCTCTCTCTCTCTCTCTCTCTCTCTCTATATATATATATATATATATATATATATATATATATATATATATATATATATATATATATATATATATATATATATATATATATATATATATATATATATATATATATATTCGTGACATCACGAATCTGAAAAAATCGAAAAATCAAAAAAATCCCCAACCTTGCAATTTGGGCCTGGCTTCTTTATATATATATATATATATATATATATATATATATAGGAACAATAAACCTTATATATATACACTCTATATGTATCTATATATATAGACAACAGTTTACGAATTCAGTACAGAAAGCTGAAAGGAATTACTGCGGATTGACGCGTTTCAACACAGTTATATGTTTTGAATATATAAATAGTCGTTTTGTTTATTTGAAATAAAATAATGTTAATGTTTAATTTCAACATTTTTATTTTATTTTTTTAGATAGGAAGAGTATTACAAGGTTTCACTATGTAATTCTTTTACAATTATATATATATATATATATATATATATATATATATATATAATATATATATATATATATATATATATATATATATATATATATATATATATATATATATATATATATATATATATATATATATATATATATATATACAGTCTATATATATATATATGAAATATATATATATATATATATATATATATATATATATATATATATATATATATATATATAATATATATATATATATATATATATATATATTTTAATAACTGCTTTTCTTGAGGCCCCGCCCACTTTTGCATATATATATATATATATATATATATATATATATATATATACTTTATATATATATATATATATATACTATATATATATATATATATATGTATATATATGGTCAACCTCTAGAGGAGCCACAATCCATATCTCAAAAACTACAACAGCTGCCGGGAAAAGGAATAGGAATGCTGGTCCAAATTTAGTGCGGAAAATGTAAAAAAAAAAAAAAAATAAAAAAATACAAAAAATAACCAGCGAAAAGGAATACATTTTGGAATCCTGGTAAAATTTTTAGTTAGGGAAGAATGTAAAAAAAAATAAATAAAAAAAATTATTGTTGTATTATAGTAACACAGACTAGACTGTTTGAGTTTTGCCGGTGCTGGGCCAAAGCAAACAGACTTTCTCAACAAATTTTAATTTTGCAGCTCATGGGTACCCCAAGGGATGCTTACTACCAAATGGAATGGATACCTGAACCTTCCGGGAACTACAGGTGGGACATTACCTGCGGGAAGGTTCTATCAGGACTTGCTCTTTCAGTATTGGATGTTGCGGGTTACTCGCCCCCTCCTTACAGGGTATGGCAAATACTTACTAACGTTACCAGTGTTTGGATATCTTGAAGTTAATAGATATATTGAATATATATATATATATATATATATATGTATAACAATAATATATATATATATATATATATATATATACTATGTCCCCATGCCGGCTCGAGCTCCCCCGCCAAAAAAATAACCAATTTTTGTTTAATTTTTACATTTTCATAACTATAATATTTACAAGAGTTTTCATGATAATATTCCTTTCCATGTAAGTAATGATTTTGAGATATATATATATATATATATATATATATATATATATATATATATATATATATATATATATATATATATATATATATATATATATATATATATATATATATATATATATATATATATTACATTTTCCGCACTAAAATTTTTCTAGATTTAAAAAATGTATTTTTCGAGTTATTAAATATTGGTGTAATGATACAATATTTATATATATATATATAACCTAATATATATATATATATATATATATATATATATATATATATATATATATATATATATATATATATATATATATATATATATATATAAATAAAATATAAATTAAAAAAAAATATATATATGAACCTCCTGCATATCATGCATGACTAAAAAATTATAACGGCTACTGGAAAAGAAATAACATTTTTGAATTTAGCAAGCAATTTCATCGATGAAAGTTAAAAAAAAATATTTTAATATAATATTTATTAATAGCACCTTAAATATTAGTATAATCTTTGGTCTGGCAAAGTACCTTGCAGTTTCATCAACCTTTCATTTCTGCTTTAGTGCGAGAGGAGAGTTGCCAAATAGTTTTTTATTCTGCTCTGTAGAAAATGTTAATTTTTCTTTTTATTTCCCTTTTTAGGGGGTTCGAGCCGACGGAGGGACAGGGGGGGGGACGAAGTCCCCCCCGTCTTCCCACGGTAGGCCGAGAAACCCCGGCTCTGTCCATCGTTGTTGTTTACCCGTGGGATATCCTTTAGTTAAAAAAGAAAAAAATAATCAACATTTTGGCACCTTTACGTGCTCCCTCGGAGTACACGAGCTTCTTCTTATTCTCAGAAAACTGTAATATCATACAAGTTTTTCAACATTTTTAACAATTTTAAATTTTTCAAAAGCGTTATTTTTTTTTTTTTAATTACATGGATAAAAATGTCTCCTGATTAATAAAATTTGATTTATTTTCCTGTAGCTGTTATGGTTTTTTTGTTACGTGCATGTTGCTTTCGGGAGGCTGACCATATATATATATATATATATATATATATATATATATTTTTTTATATTTTTTTTATTTATATTTATATATATATATATTATATATATATATATATATATATATATATATATATATATATATATATATATATATATATATATATATATATATACAATATATGTCCAACTAAAGAAGTTACCCGCATCATATCAAGAAAACTGATAACATATATGGAATCAGCGTATGAAATTTGTATGGAAAATGAAAAAAAAATCTTTTTTTTTTCTTTTTTTTTTATATCTCCAAAACTACGATAGGTACAAGAAAACTAATACCATATATGGAATCAGATAATTTCTTTGTATATGCATTAGTTTTGGATTTGTTCATGGAACAAATTTTCAAAAAAAAATTTTTAAAAATTTTCTTTTGAGTATACAAAAAAATTATCTAAGTAAAAACGGTGTATCTCGTCCAACTTTACAAGCCCTGAAAATTTGATGTTGATCGGATAAGTAGAAAAAAAATATATCAATATTTCACTTTTCCAAAAATTTAGTCGTTCCAAAAAGTGAAATATTAAGATATTTTTTTTCCTACTTATCCGATCAACACCAAATTTTCAGAGCCCCTCATGTATTTTTTGTATATCATTAGTTTAAAATTTGTTCCATGAACAAATCCAAAACTAATGCATATACAAAGAAATTATCTAAGTAAAAAATGTGCCTCTCCCCCGACTACATATGCTCTGAAAATTTCATCTACTTCGCCCAAACAGAAAAAAATTTATCTCAATTTTTCATTTCAAAATCAAAAAAAAAGTGAGTTTGGAAATTGGACAACGCTGAGCACAAAACTCAAAAAATCGAAAAAGTACTTCTGTACTTTTTTAGGTAATGGACCTATCTATGCATATTTCAAGTTTGAAGTCATTTCGGAAAAAAAATCTGGAAGTTGATACGAAGAATGTCAAAAACATGGGTTTTGAAAAATTGAAAATTTTGAAATAATGACTACAGACACAAAAAAAAAACACCGGAAAACAACGTTTTAGAGGCCAGCTACATTTTGGTGTTCATGTTATAATTCAGCAGACCAGGATACTGCATCTTCTGTTTAGGTGGGGTGAAAATGGGGGCCAACCCAGCCCAAAATTGGATCTGGCCCTTAAATGAGTACACCCCTCCTAGATTAGGGCTCTGCCCGTGACAGATGGTTAACATCTGTAATATATATATTTTTATATATAAAAAAAATATATATATATATATATATATATATATATATATATATATATATATATATATATATATATATATATATATATATATATATATATATATATATCACACACACTCTCTCTCTCCACTGGGGGTAAGGTGCGTCGCATGCTCCGGAAACAGAAAAGTAGTAGAACAATATGAAGCAAGTCGAAAAGAAAGCCCATCCTTACCTCTCCCTTTATACCCATAATTGAGAACTTTTCCACCCTAGGACTTCACGGGACTGCGACACACCCTCACTGTGGCATCTCGTCAATCTAGGGTTCATCCCTTGGCCCAGGTGGCTCACAATCATACCCCCTCAAAAAACCCTGCCATTTACCCCTATTATGCACCTTTCTTCTCGCCTCTTATAAATTCACATTCCTCTCCTCCAGGCATTCCTTTGCTGACTCAATCCACTTTTTCTTCTGTCTCCCAGCCGGTCTCTTCTCAGCACATTTACCACTATTCATCCGCTTGACTAACCTACTATCATCCATCCTTTCCACATGAACAAACCATCTCAATGTACTATCATTTATTCTCTCATTTATTCCTTACTTCACACCACACTACTCCCTAATGATTTCATTCCTCATTCCATATTTTCACTACTATACATTAACACAGATAACAGCATACCCTCATATAAGACCCTAGATCACTCAAGACTTAGAGCTTTTATATCCACCAAGGATTTATTTGCACCAGTCAAGTTCCTACCATTCGCAACTTTCCTACTACACTCTGCAACATCCATTCTCTTTTCATCCAACATATGTTTTAAATATTTAAACTTAGACACTTATTCCAGTTGCTCACCATCGAACATAACTTCACACCGAGGTTTGTCCTCACTAACCACGACAACCTTACTCTTATCTACGTTTACTTTCAAACCCCTCTTTTTACACACCCTGCCAAATCCCTCTACCAATCCTCCCAAACTCTCATCAGATTCGCCACATAATCCGAAATCATCCGCATATATATATATATCACTATATATATATATAAAACTAATATATATATATATATATATATATATATATATATATATATATATATATATATATATATATATATATATATATATATATATATATATATATATAAGCAAAAATATGAAAGCATAGCTAAATCAATGGTTGGAAGCAAGAAATAAAGCTAATAAGGTTCTAGGTGTAATAAATCGCAAAATCGTTTACAAGAGTAAGGAAGTTATAAGTAAGCTCTATGATAGCTATGTTAGGACAGTATTAGAATATTGTTCACAAGTTTGGGCTCCTTATTTAAGAAATGACATAGATATTCTGAAAATATTACAACGTAGAGCAGCAAGGATGATATCTGGGTTTGAGGGTAAGGACTATGAGGAGAGGCTGAAGAAGTTAGGAATGTTTTCTGTAGAAAGGCGATTTCTGAGAGAGGACATGATACAACTGTACAAAATATTTACGTATGTTGATAATACTGAAATCAATAGTGTACCACGGACGGCAGACAAGGGGACATAATAAGAAAATTATGACGAAGAAATGCAATCTAGATGTGAAAAGCATTCATTTTTTTCAGTATTAGGGTTTGTTAATTTTTGGAATGGTTCCCGCTCCCGCAGAAGGTTTTTGAATGTGATTCACTTGGAACATTTAAGAAAAGATTGGATTGGTATATGTATTTTTTTGGTTTTCATATAGTATATATTTTGACTAAGCCAAATTGGCGGGTTTTTAATTGATTAATTTGATTTAGTTCAGGTCGGGTCGGTCTACGTCCCAAAACATCTATCTACTCCAGAATGTGTTTGAAACTAGACAAGAACGGAGGCGTGACTTGTATGAAACTTTCATCGACTTTAAGCGCGCCTTCGATTCGGTTTCGCATGACGGGCTAATTTCGCTACTGGGGATTCTAGGTTTGGCTCCCTCGTTGGTCGCATACCTAAGATCGGTCTACCAGGAAACCCATGTTCGGGTGGGGACCGACTGGGTGAAACAGGGCAGAGGCGTCCTGCAAGGGGATCCTCTTTCGCCTGTACTGTTTAATATCGTCCTTGATTACATTCTGTTGCATGCACTCCCTGATGTGGGTGTCCCTCTGGGGGCACAGTTGGTGTCATCTCTGGCCTTTGCGGACGATGATGTGCTCCTAGCTCTTCACGGCTGGGTATGCAGACAAGCCTGGCTGGCGAGGGCTGCGAGATCCTTTGGTCTCGAATTTGGATTCCATAAGTGTGCGTCGGTTGGTCTCCGTTGGCTGGGTAAGGCCAAAAAGTTCGTGCACGATCTCAGACCATTCGAGGTCAACGATGAACTCGAAAGGTGTTTATAAATACCTAGGAGTTAAGGTCTCTTCCTCTGGTGTGGCAAAATGGTCTTTGGGGGACTTGAGGGACAAGTTGAGGAAACTCTCTTCGGCTTACCTCAAGCCACAACAGTTTCTTCTCAAACACTTCTTGTTACCCAAATACACCTATCGTCTCAGGCACGAGCGTCTCACAATCAGGACGCTTCGTGAAGCTGACAAAATGGTTCGGGCTGAGCTGAGGAAGTTCATGAAACTACCCTCAGATACCCTGGTTCCCATGTTCAGTCAACCACCCCATAGGGGTGGACTTGGGATCCTGGAGTTTGAGCAGGCCATGTGCTCCCAGCTCGAGTCATTGAAAGCAGAGATGGAGCGTCATGGAGGAGTTTGGGCCCTGGCCGCTTCAACATTCAGAATGGCCTTGGTCTGGCGGGTGCCAAAAAGCAGTCCGGCTGTTACAGCTGGATTGCCGATGGTACTCGCCTGATGCAAGGTTCGGTGTATGTCGATTCCGTAAAGATCCAACAGGGTCTGATTGCCACATTGGAACGATCTAACAGAGGTCAAGACGTCCCACCTGCGGCGACAAGGTGTGATCTGGGGTGCAACAAGGTGGAAACCTTGAGGCATGTGCCTACAAGATGTCAAGGCAGTAGCCACCTTCTTTATGGACAATAAACGGGTGATCTACCAGAACATGTGAATACAGGCAGGAAGAGTGTTTGGGATAATATCACCGGGCTTGATCCCTTTATGCAGGAGAATCAGAGAGACAGAACGTCTTCTGGGTTTGCAGGAACCATGACTTGTTTAGAGCAGCACGGCTCAACAGATGCGGCAGCTTTGCGATCTTACGGGATGAGATCTGGGCATCCAGCGAGGTCGACTACTACAACTGTTCGCTGTAGAAAGTGGGTTAGGCAGCGTTGAGATTAAAACTGTCTATGGAGTTCAATGCACTGTGGCCTTCAACTGGCGTGGTAGATCGCGTAAGTCCCAAGCTTAATGTTGAAGAGGTGGCGATCCATTAAGTTGCTAGAATAGCAATAGAAAGGCAGTGCGGCGATCTGGCGCTTCTTTAACAGCGCCGCTGGTGGATGGGGCTGATCTCTCCGTGCATGACTTTGGGGCTAGTGTGCTTTCCGAAGACTCTCGCCCGGCACGCTACCCGCCCGTGTCGTAAGAACTCTGTAAACAGATTGACAGATTCCCCCTGTAGATACACAGTCGTGTAAATACGGTGAGAGAGATCATAGAATAGAGCAGTGGAGTTATTGTTGCTACGCACACATTTGGTGCTGGCGAGGTGATGGGAGATGGGAAAAATTTAACAGAGAAATCTTGTCATTGATTTCCTTGGCCTCGCTCTCATACGCTGCGTACTGCGTATGGAGGTATCTTTCAGCTAGGCATGAATCTAAAAAAAAAATATATAACACTGCCTGTTGTAACCATCGGTATGACAATAAACTTATTCAGAAGCACAGTGTGGTTAGCATAATATAAGCTATGATAACATTTGGTAAATAGTTGGGACATATCATTATACTAACTTGGATATTTAGGCTTGTATAGTTGTAGATAGGCTGGATTCAGTTGAAGAACATTAGAACTATATAGTGTCATTTTGATAATATTATTAATGGTTATTGACACCGGACATAGGATTCCCGAAGATGACGTGACACTGAAGCTCTTTGACTGTTCTATAACATATATTATGGGTTGACTGCTGGCAAACTGTTCTGGAGGGGCGACTTCTTAACCTGACATGTGATACTATTGGATATGAAGGGAGACAAAAAGTTGTACGGCTATTAACTAAATCATAGTATTATTCTTTATTATGAGTTGACTGGGGCATTTCTAGAGGAGGCCAATACGCCTGTTAATGTACCATTATTAATTGATTTGTGACTGGGATGATCTAGATAGGCGCTTGGCTTTATTATTATTATTATTTATTCTTTATTATGGGTTGACTGTGACATTCTAAAAAGAAGGCCAATGAAGCTTCCTGCTAATATGACTTTTATTGTTTGACTGGACAGTCTAAAGGCTTAATAGCTTCTTAATATTATTCTTATTTATTATTGGTTCATTGAGGACTGAGAAGAGTTAAATACAGCTTTTTATTATTATTCTTGGTTATCTAAATGACCATGAAGATGACGGACGAACTAGATAAACCATAAGGCACTGAATTCAGTATTCTTATTTAATAGATAATAACGGTTGACTGGATAGCTACAAGAGAGCCAAATGAAACTCTTATAATAATTTTATTAGTTGACCGGGATCTAAATGTACCATGCACTACCTTTGATTCTTATTATTACTTATTATTGTTGTGCTTGGGTTTTACTGGGACAGGCTACAGAAGGGATCGATGCACGGCTTCTCAATCATTACAATTTTCATTATTGTTCTTCTTGGTTTTTGTTTGGACTTGATATACGAACAGGCTAATAGCTTCTCTAAGTATTGTTCTTCTTATTGTTTCATCTTTCATTATGGGTAGCTTGAGTCTTTAGAAGACACTATGGCGGGACATATATAGATATTCAATAGGACAGTCTAAAAATAGGATTCATATGTTTCTTAAACTCGGCCAGTCTTTAATGTAGCATGTGTTGACTGGGACAGACTCTGGAAGGGTTAATGCAGCTTCTCAAATATTAATTATGGGTTGAGCTGGTTTAGTCTAGATGAAGCCTCTGGCTTCTGGTGTGGCTATTATTTTTAATTATTATGAATTATTTAACTGTTCAAGTGATAAATCTTAGTAGTAACTATCTGATATGTAACGTAATATTATGACGTTGTATTTACAGAGTTTTAACTATTTACCAATACTTATTGTATAATATTTGTATTTTTATTGGATAGAAAGTACTATGAAGGATGGAACTAAGGACCTCAGAAGTTAAGTATGTCTTACTATAACATATATAATAATAACATGTATACTCTGTCTTATATATTAGACATACAATATATCTTTTATGTATATCTTAACAACTATATATATATCACATTCTTATATAATGTATATCTTATATATCATGGTATATATATATATATATGATCGGCTGGGAAAGGACACGATCATATCTTAGCGTGGGGGAGGGAGGCGCAGCAGCAGCACTTGGGGGAGGATATTAAATGGGTTCAATTTTAGTTGGAATAAATTGTAAATCTTCGAAGGCTTTGGGAAGCTGAAGAAGAGGCGAAGAGAAGGATACATTGGATATCAGGCGCTTTTCAGATAATGTAAAAGAAATTAAAAAATTATTGTTAATAATTATGATGAGACTATGATTAGAGAGCCTACCGGGACTTTTATTGATTTTGCTCATTCAGAGTAATAATAGACTTTCTTATTTTGGCTTTTTAACTAAAGAATACTACAAGGGTATACCACCTGATGGCTTGGGAGTCAGGTCTCAGCTTCAGGGGCTAGGATGAAAGGACTAATTCCCCCCTCAGGGATCTGAAGAACAAACTCTTTGTTGGGATATCTGGGGTTATAATACTCTTTACAGGGTATGAAGGAACTATCTTCCCACTATACATTTACAGCTCAGTTTTATTTAAATATATGTAATATTTCAAAATGTATATTATATATAGTATATATATATATATATATATATATATATATATATATATACTTTTCTCTATATATATATATTTTTTTATTTATCTTTTATATTTTTACATATATACTCTGTTTTGTATATTCTATCTCTCTTTACCTGAAAAATAGCTATTTTTATGTTTAGTTGTTGCTGTTACTTTTTTTTATACATTTTCGACTTAGGTTTTCTTTGGATTTGATGTATTTCAGTTCCCTGTAGCTTTGTAGTTTTCGAGATTTTTTTTTTTACAGTTTCTCAGATATTAACTGCTAGTTCAGCATTATTATTCCTTTTCCCAGCAATGACCTTAGTTTTGGATGGATGTGGCTCCTCTGGGCTGGCCTATATATATATATATATATATATATATATATACTATATATATATATATATATATATATATATATATATATATATATATATATATATATATATATATATTTTTATATATTTATATATATAACATCTTTGCATTATATATATCGATATGTATATATAGGTCGGGGGAGGGTCTCCGGAACCCCACTCTTTGGTATTTAGTTGTCTGGGTTCCCTCCGCCCCTCCCTACAGGGGTATGGAAAACGTCCCTCTCTGTCCCCCGTTTGGCTCAGGCCCCTAATTTGCATAGTGTATATAGTGATAATGAAATGATTCAAATATGTAGTGGTTTTCTGTAAGTGTCTAACTTCCACTTTCGAGATATTTCATTTATGAAATTATATGTTTATTTGATCTTTGTATGATGATGTAATTGTTTTCTGTAAGTGTCCTGCTGGATGTTTCGTTTTGGGATTATGATATAAATGTGATATTTAAAAAATTATTTAAAATTTCGAACTTTTGAATCATGTCCATCACCACTGAAATTCATTGTTTGTATCATATACTAGCAATATGTTTTGTACATTAAGTGATAACTGACGGAGTCTTAAATATAACAGGGCCTATATATTTTTATATATATATATATATATATATATATATATATATATATATATATATATATATATATATATATATATATATATATATATTTATATATATATATATATATATATATATATATATATATATATATATGCCAATAGAAAGAACCATAATCTACTATCTCAAAAACTACAAACATATGGAAGAATTGACTGTTTGGAGTCTGTTAAAATTTTGCAAACAAACTTATAAAAAAGCTCTCTAAAAACTCACAAACTTTGGGAAAAAATACATTTTAGATTCACCACTTTCAGGTACAGTTAAGGAAAACAAAAAAACAAATCAACATAAAAGTGACTATTTTTTTAGGGAGGTGCTGTGAAGCATAAAGTACTCACTCATTTATAACCAACTAACAAAGGTCATACAGCTTGGTTACCAGAGGAGCTCAGGCAAACAGCAGGGGCTTGGGAGGCTTTCCACCATCAGGGGGAGGAACCACGGCCTGTCTAAGGCTCCCAGGAAGTTCAGGGGCCCTCCACGAAGAGGAGTGTTCTTAGAGCACCAGCCAGGGGATTTGATTCACGCATCAGTGCAGATACCACTGAGGAGTTTGTCTTTAGATAAAAGCAGGCCCCAACAGAAGATCCTTTATTTTAACGATAACAACAGGAGTCTCTAAATAGGCTTTCTAATCATATTGTACTATATTATTAACAATAATTTTTTTATTTTTATTTTTACATTTTCTTCATTGGATTCTTGCAGTTCCAAATGTATTCCTTTTCCTTTGTAACTATTAACAGTTGTATGATTACCAGGCAGCATTTATTTTTTATTTCAGACGGAGGTGGACCCAGACTCTTGCTGAGGCATGATATATTCCCTTTTCCCGGTAGCTGTTTTTAGTTTTTGAGATATCTTATTGGCTCGAGGAAGATGATAATATATATATATATTTTTATATATGTATATATATATATATATATATACTTTACTTTATATATATGTATATATATATATGTATATAATATATATAATATTAATATATATTTTTTATATATATTTTTTTTATAATATTATTTTATATATTATATATATATATATAAAATAACATATATATCTTTTATATATATATATATATATATTCATATATTTTATATATATATATATATATATATATACATAATATATATATATATATATATATATATATATATATATAATAATAATAATAATATATGCTATATATATATATATATATATATATCTGTTCCCCCTGCCCACGTCAGGTGGAGGGGGCCACACCTGCTCTCAGGAAGCCCGGCGCACCGCTCTTGAGCGCGGTTTAGGTGAAGGAAGATATAAGTCGGCACCGGGGCGTCGAGAGCGGGGCACCCCGGGAGGAGGTGCTCCATTGTGTCCTGGGAAATGTGAGATCTGGTGCAGGTGGGGGAGGTAGCATTGTCAAATTTGAATCTATATTTATATTGTAAGAGTTTTGGGTGGTGACCTGACCTGCTCCGGGCGAGGTCAATTTGGAGTCATTTGGGTCATTGCCGATGGAAGCCAAGCTGATGCCGGGCCCACAGCAGGCATTTTTATTTATATGTACATTTTGCATATACTTTTTACTATATATAACATATATATTTTATAAAAAAATAAATATGTATATATATATATATGTATATATATAACAATAACATATATATATATATATATATATATATATATATATATATATATCTTTATTTTATATATATATATTAATATATATATATATATATATATATATATATATATATATATATATATAAAAGGTGAAACTAAAGAAGTTACCCGCATCATATCTCGAAAACTAAGATAGGTACAAGAAAACTGATAACATATATGGGATCAGCGTATGAAATTTGTATGGAAAATGAAAATTTGAATTTTTATCTCAAAGCACGATAGGTACAAGAAAACTAATAACATATATAGAATCAGCATGCAGACATGGTGATTTTTAACTGCAGACTCACCTGGGATGGCTCCACGCAAAGATGGAAAAGAGTCGGGGTCTCTCAGCCTCCTGGGGACAGCAGAGGGGGGACCCTCTGTCCACGGTACAATTAGACCTTTGTAAAAGTCTTCTCGCACGCTGATTCTCAGCTCATCATTGGCCGACACTTTAAATTTTCTCCCACTATACAAATTTCACAGCAGTTATCGTATTAGTTGCTGGCCGCACCTATCATGTGGGAGTTTTGCGGAATATAAGTAATATATTTATTTCGTTCCATCTACAAATTTCATGGACTCCATATGTTATCATCAGTTTTCTTGTACCTATCTTAGTTTTCGAGATATGATGCGGGTAGAACTTCTTTAGTTTGGCGAGCCGGGGTGCACATCGCAACAAATGATTTTAGAAGGCTACGATAATATGGAGAATCAACATGGCAAAGTAAATGAAAATTGCTCATTTTTTTTTACCTTTATATCTCAAACATTACGATGAGGTACAAGAAACTAATAACATATTTGGAGTCAACGTATGAAATTTGTATGAAAAAAAGGGGAAATTTTTTTTTATGCAAATAACATATTTGGAATCAGCATGAATTTTTGGAGGGGCTCGAGCAAACGGTGGGACAGGGGGACGGGCTTTGTGTCACGTCCCAGAACCGAAGACCCGGCTCTTTCCATCTTTGCGGTTTATCCTGGGGTATTCTTTTAAGTTACATTTTTCACACACAAATTTCATACGCTGGAATTTGATATGTTTGTTGGTTTTTTTCTTGTACCTATCTTAGTTTTGGAGATATAAAAAAAATAAAAAATAAAATTTTTTTTTTTCATTTTCCATACAAATTTCATACGCTGATTCCATATATGTTATCAGTTTTCTTGTACCTATCTTAGTTTTCGAGATATGATGCGGGTAACTTCTTTAGTTTCACCGATATATATATATATATATATATATATATATATATATATATGTATCTTATATAATATATATATATATATATATATATATATATATATATATATATATATATATATATATATATATATATATATATGTGTGTGTGTGTGTGTGTGTGTGTGTGTGTGTTTGTGTGTGTGTGTGTGTGTGTTTGTGTTTGTGTGTGTGCTAAAACTGTAACTGTATTCAGTTTATTAAACGAAAAATATTAAAATAAATCAAATAAAATCTTGTTGAAAAACTTTCGAATCGTTGATAATCGGAAAAACTATCGATTATCGTAAAAATAAAAATGTTATTAATATTTTAATCAATCGATAATCAAAAAAACTATCGATAGTTTTATCCCTCACAAATCAGTACCAAGCTTGATCTCGCTTGTGTTGCAACTGTTGTGTTCGGATCTTAATTTCAATTTCATATTTGAAAATGTTAATTTATTTTATAAATGTTTGACTTGTAACATTTATGTCACTACCTTTATTATTTTTAATAATCCTTTGCTCAATAATATTTTAAATTTCAATAAGGTTATAACTTCAATTGAAATCTTGGTAGGCTTGTTTTTTTTTGCTCAAAAATTAAAATGTCCCCATTAGGTTTATGTTTTTAATAATTTGTTTTTGATGCAATTATCTTGAATTCT
>JABUQX010032894.1:60000-71583 GCA_015478945.1 Trachelipus rathkii
GGGGAAAATTTAACAAGGTTTTTTCTCCCAAATAAATAACGAACTTTTACCGTATATATGGAATAAAATTAATCTATTGTTTTTATTTTGAAACGTTTCTGGATTAAAGCATTTCCATGGGAATATATTATTCTTATATTATTATTATTAATTATCTATTAATTATTATTATTATTATTATTATTATTATTATTATTATTATTATTATTATTATTATTATTATTATTATTATTATTATTATTATTATTATTATTATTATTTTTTATTATTATTATTATTATTTTAATATTTCAATTATTACCAAATTAGTAAAATTAGGAGTAATGCTTTTCTTGCATTCTCTGACAAATATATCCAAATTATGGCAAGTTGCACGAATTCCTTCCAACTTTAAGAACTTTGGTATAAAAATTCATCTTGTCATACATTTTGTACCATATTTAAAAGTTAATTACTTATTTGGGAGACAAAACAGTGATATATACTCTCCTAAACTAAAGAGAAAAGTTTGTTACCATATATTTTGTACCATATATAAAAGTTAATTACTTATTTGGGAGACAGAACAGTTTTGTATATTCTCCTAAAGTAAAGAAAAAATTTTTACCATATTTTTATTTGTACTGTATATAAAAGTTAATTACTTATTTGGGAGACAAAACTGTATCAGCTATATATTCTCCTAAACTAAAGAAAAAATGTATTCTTGTTTTCTACTAAATTTTGGTATGTTAAAATTTAATAATAATAATAATAATAATAATAATAATAATAATAATAATAATAATAATAATAATAATAATAATAATAATAATAATAATAGTGATAAAAATAATAAAAATAATAATAATAATAACATTCCCTTGAAAATGCTGTGCTCAAGAAAACTTTCCAAATTTTTATTATTATTATTATTATTATTATTATTATTATTATTATTATTATTATTATTATTATTATTATTATTATTATTATTATTATTATTATTATTATTATTTATATTTTTCTTTTTATTATTATTATTATTATTATTATTATTATTATTAATTATTTATTATTATATTTATTATTATTATTATTTTATTATTATTATTTTTATTATTAATCTTCTTATTTAATTATACTATAATGATCAAAATTTAGATATAACTGCAACAGAAATCTTTTACTTTTTTATTGTTAAGAAAATTTAACAAAGGTTTTTTTCTCTCTATTATGAAATAATTAACTTATACAGTATATATGCAGGGTTCACACTTTCTGGAAAGTCAGGGATAGTCAGGGAAGTCAGGAAAAAAAAATGGTCAGGGAAAGTCAGGGGAAACGTTGTTAAATATGCTGAAAGTCAGGGAATTCCACAAAAGGTCTGAAAAGTCAGGGAAATTTTAAAATTTCCCAACATATGCAAGAATGATCCATGGCACCATGCTTACTATTTTTTGATAAATTTTCTTTTTCCTTACTGTATAAATTGTGGAATTGAGAGATGTGATTTGATAAGTGAATGAAAGGATGGGCGAGGAATGACATTCAATAAATCTACTTCTATCCTGTTCTTTCTATTTTTTTAGTTTCACTATTACTCTATTCTTCCTATTCTTGTTCGTAGAAGTGTTCCAAGTTCATCTTTCGATTGAAGTGATTGGTATTATATGGATGAGTTTTAGACTGTATGACTTATGACTTAATCTGTTTATATCTTTTTCTTTTTAGGGATATATACTTACTTTTTGAGGTGTTTTATTTTTTGAGGTTTGACAAAGGGATTTTTGATTTTTGTGCAGTTGAAGTATTTATTATTTTTTTATAAATGATTCAAGCAAAAAAAAAACTAACTTTAACGACAGTGGTTGGACGTCAAACTGAACCTTGGTTTCATTTCTGTTCACATATTTACAATGTCTCGTACTTAATATTATGGAAAGCATTCTTAAGTCTAAAAACAGTAAAATGGCCGCTACGAACCAACAACTAAGCTTTTGGCATTAATTCATGAACAAATTGAATGCAGACTGTGCAAATCAAAAAATGAACAGAAAAGAATATTAGAAAGATATCCTCTGAAGTACAAGCCTGTCCAATGGCTCTCGTCATTGCATTGGATCCTAGTATAATTTTTTCATCAGCCAGAACAAGGGAAACAAAGATTGGATTTATTGCTAGAGGCATTGTGTACACCAATAACCGAATCACAGAATCTGTTGCTGAGAAAGAAAAGCACTATACTCTACTTTGCAGTGAAGCTCATTCTTCCCTTGAATTAAAATTCAAATATTTTTGGATGGTGATCGTCTTTCTAAGAGACTTGATGAGTTTTTTTTTTCTTCTATAGCACCTGAGAACAATGTTATGCGGAATTGTGGCAAATTATAAATTAGGACTGATATTTTCGCCTGGAAATGCGACAGTGGAAGGAGGGTCTTTCTATAAATTAAGCAATTTTAGTGAAGAATCTGAAGAACATAGTTTGATTTCTCAAAGAACAGTGCAAAAATTCTATAGATCTCATGAAAGTATTCTAAGTCCTATCAACCAAAAAATGTTGAAACTGTAAGAGCTGCCATTAGGAGATATGAAGACATCTCAAAAGAGTCAAAACAGAAAGAAAAGAAGAGATAAAAAGGTTGAAAAAAGAATATTATCCATACAGACAATAAACTTGACAGAGAGAGAAAGATTTAAAACATGAAGCTTTAACAAAGAACCGCTATAAATCAAAAATTCAATGCTTGAGAAGAAAAAGTTAAATCTAATCTCATTTACAACTTTTGTGATTAAGTGGACGCTATTCACCTAGGCTATTAAATGTAACGCTTTTACTTTATTTTTTTTTGTATAAATAAAACTGTGTACTTTTGGAAAAAAAAAAAGGAGTGCTTTGGATGGTTATGGGTAAGGTATAGGCTGATTAAATAAGAAAAAAAATAATTTTTTTTAAATTCATCATGATGATGAACAATTTCTAAAGTAAGTTTTTAATAATTTAATGTATGACTGAGTAAATAGGCTGAATAATAATTAATAGATATTTTATACACCAAAAATAACGAACACGCTGGTCAAGGGAAAATTTGCAGATTTGGTCAGGGAAAGTTAGGGAAATCAAATTCAAAATTTTAGTGTGAACCCTGAAGTTCTAGATTCGAACTCCTGTATCTATAGTCATAAGATTTCGACGATAGTAACACCATGGGAATATTATTATTATTATTATTATTATTATTATTATTATTTTATTATTATTATTAATTATTATTATATTATTATTATTATTTTATTATTTTTTATTATTAATTTTTATTTATTATTATTATTTTACTATTATAATTATTATTATCCTTATTATTATTTTTTTATTATACTTTCAAGCATAATAATGAATGATAAAAAAAATAACAATATTAAAATCTTGATAATACAATAATAATAATTATAATAATATATAAAATCAATATTCTGTTGAAAATGCTGTGCTCAAGAAAACTTCCCATTATTATGATTATTACTTATTATTATTATTATTATTATTATTATTATTATTCACTTATTATTATTATATTATTATTATATATATTATACATTCTTATTATTATATTATTGTTATTTAATTTATTATTCATTATTATTATTATTATTGATTTTATTCATTAATTATATATATTATTTATATATTATATTAATTATTATTATTCGGTTATTATATTTAACCATCCCAAAATTTAAGAAGAAAATAAAGAATAATTCTTTTATTTTTTAGTTTGAGGAAAATTTAACAAGGTCCTCGGCATAAATAAATTACGAACAGTTACTGTAAATTTTATGGATTACTGTGAATCAAGGATTTTTATTTTTGGATTAAAGGTTCTTAAGCGATGATAAATATTATCTATTGCAGCAATAATTTCTTCAATGCCTAATAACTTATTTATATTATTAATTACTTTTATTATTACTACCAAATTTTGTTGAAATTAGAAGTACTGTTTCTTCTATCCATTCTCTGACAAATCATGCTAAAATATAATCAACCTCAACCAAACTAGAGATGTAAGTGAATAAAAAACGACTGTTTTTTATTTAAAAAAAACATGTTTTTTATTAAAAAAAACATGATGAATAAAAAACAATTGTTTTTCTTTTTTTTTGTTTTTTTTTGTTTTTAATATATATTTTCTTACTTTAATGTTATTTTTCTTTATTTTATTCAATTATACGTATAATAAGAATTATAATAGTTTTTACCTATATAATTATACTGTAAAAATAAGCACATTAGAAATCAAACCATGAGTAACATAACAAAAAAAAAATAATGCCAAGTTTATTCAACATTACACTTCTTACCTTTGAAGCGTAAAAACTGAAGAATGTACATGAAATGAATATGATCATATGAGAAATGTGACATATGACTATAATGTATATTTACACAAATAAAGAATATAATATTAAGCAACATAAGTTAGTAACTAGTATGATAAGGCCTAACTAAAATTACTAAATTTCTAAAGAACCATCAAGGGTCTCATTAAATTCCTACTTCTTCTGCATCCGAATCCTCAGACCTGTTTCCAATCATGGCCTCTACTTATAAATCCGATTCCTCATCCTCATATGCTATATTTGTGGAAGAGAAGGAGGAGTCAGACTCTGACTCAAAGCTATGGACAGAGGTGTCTTTAGATTTGGTTTTATCAGACTTCAATGTCCTTACAGAGAAACCTGAGCTACCTGACTGAGAACTCTGGCTGATTGTGTATGTGGTTTCAGGGTGATGAATTTGATGACGTTTAACTACTACCAAATTTTACATTAATTTGAAACAAGTACCGGAAGGCTCTGGCTGCTCCGTCTCTGTCAATTTCAAGTTATGACTTATGAATAATAGTTTTTTCTGCATGTTCATTTGTGAGTAGTGATGGGACGCATTTATCGTCATCCGTGCATCGGCAAACATCGGCATATTTTTTAAATATCGTCATCGTCCATCGTCCATCCGGCAATTTTGCCGATTATTTTGCCGATTAATTGACCAAATATTAAGAATTTGAATAATATTAAAACTCAATAATAATATAATAATAATAATAATAATAATAATAATAATATAATAATAATATATAATATAATAATATTATATATATATATACTATATATATATATATATATATATATATATATAATTAATATATATTATATATTTATATATATGTATATATATATATATTATAGTATATATATATATATATATATAATATACTATATAATATATTATATATATATATATAATATATAATATATATATACCATTTTTGCTTATGGTATTATGACATTCCAGTGCCTATGGTTCGCCTCTCTGTTATGCGTTCATATCCACCCTCATCCTCCAGACAACATCATATATACACATACTGTATTCGAACCACACCCTCTTCTAGACAACATCTACAGACATCCCTATCCTTATATCCATAAGTGTAGGGAGAAAAAATTCCCCACATCGTATGTCCTGCGGTGTCGTAGAGGCGACTAAGGAACGGTGGTAGTTAGGTTGGCTGCTACTACCATTTCTTTTTGCAGGAATGCTATGCATGCTCGGAGAAGTTCGTGATCGCAGTAAGCGCCCTTCTCTCCTTCGGCGAAAATGTATGAATCGTATCTGTATATGAATGTCAGAGGAATAAATGTTGAGGAGATGAGGAAGAGAGGTGATGGATGTTATTTAGAAAGGGCAATTTGATTTGCTCGCTGTGACTGAAAAAGATGAAGGAAACGGTGAAAATGAGTGGTGTGGTGTGAAATGTTTTTGTGTTGCTGTGGAAAAGGAATGAGGGGGGATAGAAGGATTTGCAATTCTGATGCGTGAGTTGTGGTGAGAGCTATGGTAAGATATTGTGTGTGTGAAGTATAGAAGTCTAATTTTAAATTTTAAGTTTGAAAAGGTTCAAATTTGTGTGGTTGCGACATATGATCCATCTGAGGGTATGTTGAAAAGAGTACAATTTTCTGGGATAATCTGAAGGATGTTTTGGATGGGGGGATAGGAGATTCAGTTCATTTGCCACATATTCTCCCTTCAAGATTTTTTTTAACATTGTCACCACCCTTCACGGGCAGAGCCTAATTCAAGGAGGTGTGTAGTACTCTCAAAAGTTCACTCTCTAGCGCAATTACGCATAATGAGCACAGACGCAGGCTTTAAAGTGAGGGAGATTAAATTCAGTTGGATATACAGAAGATGGAAGGGAATTCCACAGAACAGATGGGGAAAGAAGGAAGCGCCACAGCAAACTAGCCTGGAGTTTCCAATGTCAACACAATTCGTGCGCAGATACAGCAACTATTGTGCTACGAAGGCGTCGTAAAGTAGTGGTACGCGAGTGATAAGTTCCTCGAGCACTTGCCGCTGCGATACCTTATAGAAGAGATAAAGCACCAACATGCCTCGCAAGATAGAGGGTCAAAGTGAACCTGGAAGTCACAGAACAGTTTTTATTAAGCTTTTTGGCGTTGAACCGACCCACTGTCCAAAAGCCGGCGTGCAACCAGAAGCCATCCCCCAGATATGATAGAGTAACGCTCCCATACATGGGCGGATGAGACCTTTGTATAGCGGAGTACAGCTGAGAAAAGGAGGAAAGTCTCGCAGTCTCTAAACAGAACTTCCAGTTCGTTGAGGCCGCCCTAGCAACCGCTGTAATGTGAGGTTTCTAAGACATTTTTTTGTTCATGTTAAGGCCAAGGAGGTTTATATTGTCAAGAGAGACGACAGACCGTCGAAAGAGACAGAAAAATTAAAAGGTATTTTGGAGAAGGAGATTGTAAAAGTTGAAGTTGGGTTTTTAAGAATTGAATTTCAACAAAGTTTTTTCTATCCATCAGCGAGAAAAATAAAATCGGAAATATTAAGACGAAGGCAATTCCAGAAGTAAAGTGGGAGTAGAATTGATACGAGTTTAAGAATGAAAGGTCGAGTCATCGGAATACGAGTGAATAGAGTTAGAAGGTGCAGGTTGGGAGAAGATCATTAATGAACAGTAAAGGAATAAAGTAGAAGATAAGCCAGAACCCTGAGGAACACACTATTGACGAAAGAAGAAGAAGTTCGCGCACTCAACACAGCCGATTTGAGCGTTTGAAGAAAGCTAGATATACAGTAAGCCAGAGAAGGAGAAACCAAAGGAGGGGAGCTTCGGAGAGCAGTGACGCGGTGCCATACTCGTAATGTTTGGATATGTCACAGCGTCACCACGCAAGTTCTCCCGTAGTTCTAGAGGCTAAACCATAAATCGGTTGATTAGGAATGTATATCGCCAGTCAGCTTCGTGCAAACGAGAGCCGTACTGCGATGGAGTGTGTTCCAGATGATCTACGATCAGGCAGGGGATGGCAATTTTTGCGTGGTGATTTTTTTGATTTTTTCAAAAAAATCAAGTTTGTGATTTTTTTTGATTTTTTGATATTTTGATTTTTTGAATTCGTAACGTCACGCGAAATATAATTTTGCAAGTTACAAATTACATATCGCGTGACGTTACGAATCTGAAAAAATCAAAAAAATCAAAAAAATCACATATTGATTTTTAAAAAAAAATAAAAAATCACCAACCCTGGTGCTTGCAAGAGTGAGTTGAGAAGGGGTTTAAAGATATTAGATAGAATACAAGTGAGAGCTTACAGGGCGATAGTAGAAGGATCAGAGCGCTTCCTTTTTCGGAATAGGTTGGACAGTGTGAGAGCTTCCAAGACTGAGGGAGGGAAAGTGATAGTATTTTGAGACATAGAAGAATATAGCTTGAGGGCGAGGGGCCGAAGAGACAGCCTTTTCATTGGCTGAATTAGCAAACAATGATCAGCATACGAATAAGAGGAGAATGCACGATTTAAAGAACGTTGCTAGAGATGAAAAGATTTGTCAGTAGGCAGAACACCAAGGAGGTTGCGCATCTTTCTTTGAGAAAGCCAGCTTTGGGCTCGTCGAGAGTAATCCCTGCAACGATTTTAGCTGAAATGAAATTAGCGAGAGTGATAGGAAAACGAGAATTTTTCTACACTCGATAGGCACTGTCTCATAGCCTGAATGGCAGAGATAAGCACGATCGAACCATGATTATGAGGAGAGAAAGATTTAGTAGAAGGAATGAATGAGGGAAGAAAAATTTAGCTGAAGAAGGAATGAACCTGCTTCAATCTCATCACGATTCAGCTCCTCTTATCTTTTAAATCTTTATAAATCCATCATTATTCCTTATTGAGGTAGCCATTTGCTATCATCTGCAAACTTGGAAAACTTACATTTAAGTCCCTGGTCTAATATTTTATACATGTTATGAGGACAGCACTTGACCTAAGAATCGTTACGGACCACAAACATGTTCCATTTCCATTACTAAATACTTTTCATTTTCATTGATTATTATTATTATTAATTATTTTTAGATATTATGTATTATTATATTATTATTGATTCATTATTATTATTATTTATTATTATTATTATTATTATTTTTATTATTATTATTATTATTATTATTATTGGAGACTTAAGGATCAAATTTTGATCACTAAAATAATTTCGGGAGGTGAACCCCCTGACCCTCCTGTCTACAGCCTTATATATCTATATATATTATATCTATATATATATATATATATATATATATTATATATATATATATTATATATATATATATTAGATATATATATATATAATATATATATAGTTATTTATATATATATATAATAATATATAATATAAATATAATATAATATATATATATATATACTATATAATATATATATTATATATATATATATTATAATATATATATATATATATATATATATATATATATATAATATAAGAGAGAGAGAGAGAGAGAGAGAGAGAGAGAGAGAGAGAGAGAGAGAGAGAGAGAGAGAGAGAGAGAGAGAGAGAGAGAGAGAGAGAGAGAGAGAGAAAGAGAGAGAGAGAGAGAGGGAGGGGAGAGAGAGAGAGAAAAAGATGAGAGGAGAGAGGAGAGAGAGCAGAAGAGAGAGAGAAGAGAACTTTTAAAAATAGTTTTTTTTCAATTAATCGTCATCGTCATTCGTCATCGTCATCGTTATCGTCATCGTCATCGGCAAAAATTTCATAATCGTCCCATCACTATTTTGTGAGCCTGTTTCTTTTTTTTGAATGGATATTTGCATGTGCTGAGAACATCTCTCACATGCAGCTGAAGTGGCAGGAAGGTATGGAATTCGGGAGGCTACTTTTGATATCTTGCAATGCTTACATAAACTAATCCACCATGCTGCAGACGAAACATTGTTGGAAAGTGAAGCCCAGAGATATTCCATACTGAAGTAGTCCCTATGACTGGAAAAATTCACCAATTCTCCCATTACTTTCTTTTCATTCACATCTAGCATTTCCTTGCTCAGATTGTAGACCTTCTGAAAAGCTTGAACCTGAAAAAAAATTATTAAAAATTTATATATATATATATATATATATATATATATATATATATATATATATATATATATATATATATATATATATATATATATATATATATATATATATATATATATATATTTTATTCTATTATATATATATATAATAAGTATATATATAATCAATATATACCTATATATATATATATATCTATATATATTAATAATATATATTTATATATATATACTATATATATATAGTATTATATATATATATATTATTATATATTATATATGAACCTTTCATTGTCTTCAATTGAGCAATTTAAACATAATAAGATTTATCAGTGATAGGAACAGTGTCAACTGACGGCTTATTTATTTGTGCTCTTTTTCTGCTTTGTTAGCATTTTCATTTCTTTACTTCCATTTCCTTGATTTTGCTGTACTCTTACTCTCTTTCTGATTTCCCAAGTATTTCATTTTTATGTCATCACTGCATTTTTTGCAATTCAGTATGTGTTGTTCTTTCCTTGAACTATTATTGGCCACCTCAGTGAAGAACAATTTACAGAGTGCTCTTTTACCCTTGTATGTATGATTTTCCTTAACAGTAAATAGAGAATGGACAGGTGTTTGTTTTCTTCCAGCCATTGTCAAAAATTTTATGATATTATCAACTTAAACCATTTAATGTATATAACTTTAAATTTTTAATTAATTATTATCCTGTAACACCTGTTTCCTATAATAAACAAGGTAAATAATAAATATTTAGTAGAATGGTATGATAAAATTCAAAGAAATTAAAAAAAAAAAACAAAAAACCAAAACAAATAAACGAATAAAAAAAAAAAAAAAAACGGAAAAAAAAACGATGTTAAACACGATTAAAAAAAACAAGACACGTTTTTTAACACTCTACAAACCGAACTCCCATCCGATTTTAAAAAAATTTGGTATACCAAAAGCACTGTCATACATTTTGTAACCATATATAAAAATTAATTACTAAAACAGTGTTTTGCATCTTTCCTACTAAAGAAAATTGTTACCATGTTTTTGTATCTAATTAAAAGGTTAATTACTCTATTTGGGGAGACAAACAGTGTTAGCTGATATATTCTCCTAAACTAAGAAAAAAGTATTCGTCTGTTTTCTAGATAAATTTTGGTGTTTAAAATCATAATAATAAATAATAATAATAAAAATAATTTAAAAAAAAAATAATAAATAATAAGATGTAATAAAAATAATAATATGAAAACAGTTTGCTAAAAAAACTGTTCGCGGCAAATCATCTGTTTATTACTTATTATTATTATTATTATTAGTATTATTATTATTATTATTATATTCATTATTATTATTCATTATTATTATTAATATCTATTATTTTATTTATAATTTTATTATTAATAACTTTAATTCATTATATTATTATTATTAATTCTTATTATTATTATATTATTATTTTATTATTATTTTATTATTAATTTATATATTATTATTATTATGATTATTTATTATTATTATTGATTATTATTTATTATTATTATTATTATATTATATATTATTCATTATTAGTTTATTATTATTATTATTTATTTATTATTATTATTATTGTTTTTAGCATACAATTTAGAGAAACTGAGAATAATTCTTTTATTTTTCAGTTTGGAGAAAAATTTATAAGGGTTTTTTTCCCAAATAATAACAAACTTTACCGTATATATGGATTAAAATTAATCTATGGTTTTTATTTTGAAAAGTTGTTCTTTCGATTCAGCATTTCATCGGGATATTATTATTAATTATTATTATTATTATTATTATTATTATTATATTTATTTTATTATATTATTTTATTATTATTATTTTATTATTATTATTTTATTATTCATTATTTTACAATACCAAAATTTATAGAAATTAGAGTAATGCTTTTTTTCTTGCTTTCTCTGGACAAATATTCCAAAATTTTGGCAGTTGCACTGAACTCCCTCATGCATCCTCCGAAATTTTTAGTGGACTTTGTATACAAATTTTGGATACATTTGTAGCTACCTATATATAAAAGTTAATGTATTATTTGGGAGAAAACAGTGATTATATTCCTAAAAACTAAAAGAGAAAAGTTTG
>JABUQX010032895.1:0-22130 GCA_015478945.1 Trachelipus rathkii
CAAGTTGCAATTGAAATACATTTTTCGTAAACAAAGCTTAAAAAGGACGAATAGTGAAATAAATCGAAATGTCATAGGAGGTATAGAAAAGAAGATCAAAGTAAATGGCTTTTTGTACACATAAAGAGAACAAAAGAAAGATTTTTATTTCACTTAATAAAGTTAATAACTTGTTCAATTTTTATTTGAATCTAAGACAGGACACACAAGTACAATGGAAGGAGGCTTCTTCCAAAGTCCCAAAAACCTCACATGTTTAAAATATAGATAACCTAATACCCACCCTAACCTAACATAACCCTAAGTTAGTATAAATTAAGTTAACCTAAACGTATTACGAATAATATATCATAATATATATATAATAATATATATATATTATAATTATAGTATACTATATATATATAACTATATTATATAAACCTATATAAATATATAATATAGTATATATATATATAATTAGTTATATATATAATATAAAAGAAGAACAAGCGAAAGCCAATGAATAAAAAATTAGTGTTAGCATTCGCTAGTAACACCGGTACTACCAACAAAACATTACTTCTAAAAGTGATGTTTCATTAACAAACTAAAAAAAAAATATTGTTTCTTTCATACGTCCCGCTGTTCCTGCGCATAGCCTCGCCTGTCCTCGAATATGGGCCACACTGTTAGTCGTAAGATGTTCCTTCACCAGTAAAAACAGCCTTAATTTAACCTAATAAATTACTAATATTTAAGGTGTTTATATACTATGAAAATATCATTTTCTTCTTTAACCTGAATTGTGATGTCTTCTTGAATATCAAAAATGTATTCAGTTTTTTTGGTAGCTATCGTAGATTTTTAGATACAGGTTGTCAGTATCGGACGCCGGCCAATATAATATATATTAATATATATATATATAATATAGATAATATATATATATAATATAATATAATATAGGTAATATAATAGTAAATTATATACTTATAATATATAATATATATATATATATATATAACTTATATATATAGTAGAGAGAGAGAGAGAGAGAGAGGTAAATTTGCATAATAATACCGAAAAAGTTATAGACTTTTCAAAGAACTTTATTTAGATTAAAAGCTTCATAAATATATGTTGAACCTAAAAATCATAGTATTTTGTTAAAAAAAAAAAATTTAATTACTTATATTTTCCAATAAAAAAATTGATATATCAGAATTTTGAATTGAAATAACGGTACGACAATTGCTTACTCTTTTTATGACAACAATCAGTTCTCTTTGTTTTTTAATGGGAAACTGAAATAAATATATATTTAATGGGAAAATACTTTGAAAAGTGTTCTTATTATTATTGACAAATATATATGAATTTCGATTTTTTTTTCTAAACTTTTTTATTTTTATTCTTCGTTTATTTCAATTATTATTATAATTTTTGGGAGTATTTTTTAAAAAAAAATCCTACCCCGGCCACTCGAGAAATGATTGGGGCATCCCCCGAAATTAGGCCCCACTCTGGAGGAGAAATAAAAGCCGTACGAACCTTGCCAGACGTAAGATAAATACACACTTATTTCATAATTTATTTATTTTTATGAAATTTACTAATATTTAAGGTGTTAGTAATAATTATGAAAATATTTTTCTTGTTTACTGCATTAAAATGTTTGCTGAATTCAAAAATTGTATTCAGTTTTTATGGTAGCTATCCTAGATTTTTAGAATACAGGTGTCAGCTATAATCGGATCGTCCGGCACGAATATGACTAATATATATTATATATCATATATATATATATATAATATATATATATATATATATAATATATAATATATATATTATATATATATATATCATAAATATATATATATATGATATATAGTGTTAGTAGTTGAAATATATAACCAACGTAACCTAACGAACGTAACCTAACCTAATTAACCCTAACTACTATATATATAGTATTATCTATATATATTAATAATATATAGTATATATAGATATATATATAATATATATTATATATAATATATATAATATATATATACTATATATATATTTATATACTAGTAGGTTCAACTGCGAAGCTATTCCTACAGATGAACAATTTTCTAAAAAAAAAATTATGTTTTCACTAAGTGGAACAATTAAAAAAAATTTTTCCTTTCTCTATCCCGCTATAGCTGGCAGCCTCGCTTGTCTCAAAAATGTACCACACTGACCAGGCGTAAGATGATCACCCGTAAAAAATCACTTAATGTTTAACTAATCAACATTACAATATTAAAAGTGTTAATAATAATTATAAAAATATTGTTTCTTGTTTCACTGTGGTTCAAAATGTTCGCTGGAATTAAAAAATGATATTCAGTTTTATGGTAGCATATCCTTAAGGTTTTTAGAATACAGGTGTCAAGCTGATCTCGGGACGGCCGGCCACTATTATATAATATATATATATATATTAATATATATGATGTATATCATATATATATTATATATATATATATATATTATATTATAAATATATATATATAATATTATAACTAATAAAAATTAAAATAATAGATAATATATAATATATAATACGAAGAAATTTTATATGCTCTGTCGAACCGCATACGCGCGCAGAGAAGGTAAAATTTGCATAACAATAATGCACGGGAAAAAATGTTATAGACCTTTTCAAAGAACATAAATTTAGATTAAAAGCTTCACTAAACTATATGTTGAACCTAAAAATCATTAGTATTTGTTAAAAAAAAAATTTAAACTTTATATTTTCTAATAAAAAAAATGATATTCAGAAATTCTGAATTGAAATAACGGCATACGACAATTGCTTACCTTTAGTTGATAGACAACCAATCAGTTCTCTTTGTTTTATTATTGCAAGCTGAAATAAATGATCTTTTTTTTTGGGAAGACCTATTCTCGGAAGTACCTTAGTCCTTAATCATTGTAATATAATATGAATTTGATTTTTTTCTAACTTTTTTATTTTTATTCTTCGTTTATTTCACATAATTATACTATAATTTTATATTTGGAGATTAATTATATTTAATTTTTTTAAAAAAAATACTACCCCGGCCACTCGAGAAATGATTGGGGCATTCCCCCGAAATTAGGCCCCACTCCGGAGGAAAAATAAATAAAAGCCGTACGAACCTTGCCAGAAGACGTAAGATAAATACACACTAATTTCATAATTTTATTTATTTTTATGAAATTTTTACTTACTTGCTACTTACGCTTCTACAATAACTACCTATGTTATCTATTTCTTACTTCTAAATTAAACTACTTTCAAAACTGTCCAGATTTTTCGCGGTAAGGTTGGCAAGTATACTATATATTATTAATTATATCATATTAATAATATTAATAATATAATATATATATATATTAAAAATATTATAATATATATATAATGTTTAAATTTACCCTATTATAAATTCATATTATAAGCTTAGAGTATCTCTATCTATATATAAATATATTATATAATTATATATATAATGATGATATTATAATATGATTATATATATATATATAATAACTATATTTATTATATATTATATATATATATATACTATATATATATCTATTATAGTATATATATATATGTGTCATTATTTTATAATTATAATGTAAGTCTTATAAATAAACACTAACCTCCACCCCTAAAATTTCTAGTATAAATTTTTTACTCTTAAGGAATTTATTGTATGAATCTAATGAGAATTATGTTATTAAATATTGAGCCCAACCTAGAATACAATAAACCACCTAATCGTGCGATTGTGCCGATATCAAATAATTATTGAATCCTTTATTAAATTAATATTTTTGAATAATAAATTTTAAATTATTATTTGATATTTATATTGTTAGTTATTTATTTTATCTAATTTATTACACTATATATATTAATTTATTATATAATTTTTATCAAATCTCTCTCAATTAAATCTTGGGGCTCCTTATGTTTAAGTTTGTAATGCAGTTCAAGCTTTCGCACTCATCTAAGTAGCGTTCTTCAGTTTACGTAGAGATAAGTCTGTAAAGTGCGAAAAACAAGGAAGTGATGAATTGAAAATGGATCCGGCTTTTCTAGGTCAGTCCCTGGCTGGTGTTGTAAATATAGTGAACAGGATATATATACATTGTTTTATAATAGAAAGAATATAGTTTCTAGTTTTTCTGGATTAGTTTTGTAGTATAATGAAAGTATAAGTAAGAATAGTTAATTTTGCGGCCTTATTAGTATATTATGTATTATGTCTTCTGCTTGGTTTGTGGAAATTTTAAGTTGGTGATTTATTAAATTATGACAAGATAATATACTTTTTCCTTATATGACTTGTAATATCCTATGTTCGCAGTTTTGGTATTATTAGTTCAGAGTATTCAGATAAATTGAATCCAAAGAATAAAATGTGTCCATTCCTATGTTTTTATTGTTAATCGAATGTGTGGTTAATAGGTGTAAAGAGAGAGTTAATTTGCATTTATCTAGGTTTGAAAATTTTTAACCTGTGTCAATCTAAGTACGAAGTTGTTTATTGATTAATCCCTACTTTATGTAACTCTCAAATGTGTGATGTCCCTGAAAATTTTTGCTTTTTTAAATGAGTGAGTATTTGGTACATTATAGAACAATAATTGTGATTTTGTAACGCTTATCTCCCAATTACCCACATTCGGATTTATATCAATCAGGTTCTTTCCAAATTATATCCATATCCTTGTTTTTAAAGTTAGTAAGTTAGATTTTAAAGTTTGTAGATGGAGGAGGTAATGTGTGTAATATATAGGTATTGATTTGATATTGGGGATAAATGTGAGTAGGAAAGTGTTTGTTGGATATATAAAATTCTTTGTGTGTGATTGTGTAGGGTTAAATGTTATAATTTTAAGCAGACTCTGAAAGGCTTTTGTAATATAACAGTTTAAGGGGGTAAATTTAAGATTTTAATTTGAATTAAATTAATAAAGCTAATTTTTTTTCTATTTTTACACATATGGTTGTAATGGCTATCGCAATATTCTGAAAGGGTAGCGTCATTAATTATATAGTAGTAGATATAAATTAGAGTAAAGAACGGCAAATTTATAGTAGTTATTTATGTAAAAGTGAAATCCTCCAATTCATCTAAATTTCTGAATGTCATTTATTTCCGTATTCAGTTTTGGATAAATCAGAAAATGTTAGAAATATTATATAGAATCACCCTCGTAAATATAAGTGATGTTCTAAAGAGAAAATAGTATTTATTTCCGTATTTTGGTTTTTAGCAATTTGTATAAATATATAATTTAATTGATTTCCCTCGGACTAATTATTAGTTAAAAAGGAAGATTCATATTGTTAATAAAATTAAAATTCTAGATAGAAGTTTACTATGGATGAAACCTATTTGGGAATAAGGTACGCTCCATAAGATATTAATATCAACAATATCTTAAGACTCAAGTATAAACTAGACATTTGCAATATTTCGAGGCCGCAAAGTTAATAGTGGAAACTAGAGTTATTTGTCGAAGGATTTATTTCCCTCGGACTAATATTACTTGTGTTTAGGGACAAAGGTTAAGGGATCATTTTCATAACTTGATGAAATTCTATGTAAACTTATAGTTATAGTGTAGATATAAATTTAAGTGTACATTGATGGTGGTAAAAGTATAGAGTAAAGTAATATTATATGTGTTTGTGATTTTCTAGTAGGTTAAGTGTGAAGGAAACGGGCATTACTGTCGGTCGATTTAAACTCCTATAATCATTCTTGTTT
This sequence comes from Trachelipus rathkii, assembly GCA_015478945.1. Taxonomy (NCBI): domain Eukaryota; kingdom Metazoa; phylum Arthropoda; class Malacostraca; order Isopoda; family Trachelipodidae; genus Trachelipus; species Trachelipus rathkii. Next base: position 5,790 of record JABUQX010032895.1, read on the forward strand.
TATACACAATTTAATCTCGAATATCGCTAAATATAATTATCATTGTGCCAATTCCATTTATTCGTAAAAAATGATAGTTCATTTTTCCTTTTCTTTCCAGTGCTTTGGCAAAAAGTTACTTTCACTTTCCGTTTCCATCCTCCTGTTTTCCTAGAATTTTTTTTTTCTTAAAGCTCTTTAACCACTTTAGACTTATTTTTCATAATTCCACGATCACTACCTATATTCAAATTTATTTTATTTTATATTTTATTTTATTTATCAATTTCATTTTCTGGGCTTTCCCATTATATGCTTCTGATTTGCAGATGTGAATAAAGAACTTATATATAATGGCACATAACCTAACTTAACCTTAAGTTAATTAAAAAAAAAACACACAAAAATAACTATAACTCGGTACTAATCTACTTAAAATCAGCGGTGTCGTTTAACCGAAAAGAACCTTTGTATTCAAAAACTAGCTAACTATGAATTATAATATCTACCTAATAGATACCTTAGTACCCTAATATGCAATATATTTCATAAAATTCACTAGTTTTTAAAATAAAAAACTCATAAATTATAATAATTTTTATATTCATTTTCTCTAAATAATTATTAACATTAGTAAGCTCTTTGACTATATAAATACAATCTTACTGAATTTACTATAAACGTTCCCATTAAGACATTACACTATAATAACCTACTTTAGTGAATATAAATCATCAAACACATAATAATATTTACTTTCTCTATACCTTATCTCAACTCATTAAGTCACTTAATTCTACTCATTCATTAGACCACGCTAAGATACTTATTAAACTTATCTCCACAATATTAAATACTTAACAAGAAACATCAACTCTCAGCATGATTCCCTCCATTGTCCTCTCTTACTATCATCTAGTAATATTTATACATGTACTCTTAGAAATAATAACAGTACTTATTATTATATTCTTATTAATTCCTTTATTTAATTATTTCGTGGTGAAGTAAAAAACTAATAAGTTAACAGATTTCTAATTATATTGAAACATATCTATCTATCATTTAAGTTTTAAATCATTTTTCATAGATTAATAGTGATGTATCGATTTAATCAGGATTATACCAGATTAATAACATAGAATTCATAGAATATATAATATTATAATTATTAATATATATATATATATATATATATTAATCATATTATTAATAATATTAAATATAATATATATATTATATAACTATATATTATATATTTATATATATAATATAATAATATAATATTATTATATATCATAATATATAATTTAATAATTTAGAATTATATTTAATTATATATATTATAGTAATACAAGATATAATAATATATAATATTATAAATATAATATATAATATATTAATATATATAATTATATATAATATATACTATAATATAATATTAATAATATATTATATATATATATATAATAATTATATATAAATATCATATAATAAAGATGGAATCTTTATCATATTGAGTATTAATTGGTAATCGCTTATCAAATAAATATATACTCTTGTATATTATAATAAAATTTGAAGGTGAGTGTCATGATATAAGTTTTATTTATTCTGTGTTCCGTGAAAGTTTAATATACGATTTTTTTGTTCCTAAATTTTCTGAAATAATATTCGAATTTGCATAGAATTATTTAATATCCAAATTAAGTAGAAAGACTAAGTGTTAATTACTATTAACGTACGGTAGTAATGTCATAGTGTCTATGCTGAGAAACATTATTTATATATTTAAACTAGATAAAAAGGTTTGTAGAACAGTGTCACAAGAATGTGAACAAAGAAAGCAAATGATGTTGTAGAGAAAATAGTTTTATTGGAGTATCATTAGTATATGATAATGTTATTTAGTCCCATCTCAGTTCTGTAATGTTTCTTTTCCTTTCAGTTTCTCCAAAAATACACGATAAAGTCTCAAAATGGATTATTTGAATTATAAAGATAACTTTACTGCGTAATCATCCTATGATTTTTATTTAATGTTTATTCTTTAATATTTAAATGATAATGCATACGAAACAAGGTTTCATAAGTGGTAGCTAAAACCTATATAAGATATACCAAGTGAACCATACCAGTTATAGTAATTGGTTTTAATTATTTTGCAAAGTACACGTAAATATAATTATAACATAATATTAAAGTTTTCTTTAAGTGAAGCCAATTTGCTAATACTTATTTTTTTATGGAATAAAAATAAAGCAAAAAAAAATATAAAACAAATTCTGTTCTTTTTATTTCTGTTTTCAGTAAGCTCTTAAAATAAATTAAGTGTACTATTTTAGAATTTACTATATATATAAATATATAATATATTAAATATTAATATAAGTTAGTTAATTATTATATAAATATATTAAATTAATAATTATAATATTTATAGGTATGATGCACTCTAGCAATGTTAGTGTGCTCGAGTATTCGCGACGGGTAACACATGGGAAGTGCAAAAGTGACGTTAATTTCTACACACCTCGTAGGGGAGGCGGCTGGAGAGTAAACCCTCCGCGTACACCATATATAAACCATATAAGCTGAGGTAGTTTCTCGGTAAGTACACCTCCTCTTGAGGGGGGAAATAGTCCAATACTACTACGTTGTTCCTCTCATGTATTAATGACCGAGTAGACTCCGACTCCCTGTCCATTCATTGCTCGTATACACCTTTTGGGTGTTATTCTATTAGTTTAAAAAAAACAAATATTACTAGATAAAAGTCCATTTATTATTTTTAACGAGTTAACGTATAAATAAGTCTCCTAAATAGAGCTTTTAACTAATCACATTACTATAATTATTAACAATTTTTTTATTTTTTTTTTTTTTTTTTATTTTTTTTTTTTTTACATTTATGGGCGTTTGATTTCTCAGAGTCTATATCCACAGCAATGATGATTGAATTTTCTTTTCCTCTGCTGCTTAGTTAGTTTTTAAGGATAAATGGATTCGCTGGCTCTTCTCATATGAATAGAGAACGGATTAATTATACTATATATTAATATATATATATTCTATACTATAAGAATTAATATTAATAATAATTATATTAAATATTAATATTAATAAATATATATAATATATATTATATAATATATTATATATTATATAATTTTATTATTATATATATTTATATATATATAAGATTATATATATAATAATCCTTCCGTGTTGATTAGTTGCAAAATAAAACTAATTTTATTAATTCGCATATATATTTATTGTTTTAAAAAATGGGGTTTCAGTTTACGAAAATTCTAGATTAGTTAATTATTTAATTCAATTTTTAAAGTTTGGAATTAGTACTACTAAATTTTTAAGTTAAATGTTTTCTAATTGCGATTAGGCATTTATATATGATAGTAAATGATTCGCTTCTTTCCTAGAGTCAGTGGCTTAACCGGACCTAGACCTAATATTTTGATTGAATTTACGATGCTCTGACTTCGTATTAAGTATTGAATAATAAATGTGTTATGAACTGTCTTATACCTGTTTTAATTTTACAGTATATATTAAGATCAAACGTTAGTTTGAATGGTAAACCGTTGGTTTATATTGTATAGTATACAACATGTAATATATAATAAATAAGTACCACTGAAAGTACTGCAGCAACTGTTAAAAAGTTAAAAATAAATTAATTTAGTGCGAAATGTACTGATTAATTGCTACTTAATAATAAAAAAAAAAAAGACTAAGAGCTTCAGAAACCGACTTAAAGCGATAAAATGCAGTCGAAAAATGTAATAAAATTAAGTATGAAATTAATATTATAATATATATTATAAAATATTTAATCTTCAAAGGTAATTTTAATCAAACCTTGACTATTTAGTTAACAGAAGATAATAATAACTATTATACTATCAAAGTGAAACTTCACTCTGTAATTATTAATATATAGAGACCTATATATATTCTTAATTATGGAAATAGCAACTTTATAATTCGATAATATCACAACGTGAGTGTTTCTTTCTATTGTATAGAATTATTTTATTAATATTATCACTAGATGTAATAGAAGAATGCTATAAATATATAATAATAATATAATGAAAATATCGTTGATTTACACAAAAAATAAATACACAAAAAATTAATATAAAATTTAATTAGTAAGATCTTTTAATTAAAAATATTATATTAAATATCAACAAATTTAGGAAATTATTTTAGATATACCATAAACTAATATAATAAAATAATAATTAAAACTAACTTTTACGTGTATGATTTTAAGACTAAGATTAAAACATCTTTTCTTTTTTTTTTATCTGATTCTTATCTGATGAGAACATAATGAACACTTTTCATCTGAATCTTATAAAATTATAGTAGGTATTGTAGCGGAATAATACGCCTTATCCGTATTCCCCGCAAAATGTTTTATTGGGACTACCGGTATCCCCGGAGCCGTGAGATATAATTTGATATAACTGAGCCGGTAAATAACCGTGAATATAATGATTTATAACTTATCTCATCTACGTTTAGGTATCCTTCCTCCGTTGGGTAGCAAATATTCAAAATGATAATTTGAAAAATTATATTATATTAATTATTTATAACTATATATAAATGCATTATTTAACAATATTTACAATAATATATAAAAGTAATGATATATATATATAATATATATATATAATATATATATATATATATATATAAATATATATATATATACGTATATAATTATATATAATAATATTATAGTATAGTATTTATATATATATATATATAATATTATATATATTATAACTATATATATAGTATACAATATCATATACATATAATATTATAATAATATATATATAATATATTATTAATAATATATATATATTATATATATAATATATAGTATATATCTAGGGTGTAATATAATATACTATAATAATATATTATATTTAATATTTATATCTATATATATATTATATATATATATATATGATATATAATTATTATATAATATTATATATCTTAATATATATTATATAATATACTTAAAAGTAAAACACAGGTAATTGTGAAAGTCATTAGTATATGATATATATATATATATATAATAGTATTTAATATAGTATATTAATTAAATATAATATATTATATATATATACAGTATATTATATATATAATTATATAAATATATATTATATAATATATATATATATATATATATCATTATATATATAGTATACTATATATATATAATATATATATATATATATAATATATAATATATATATTATAATTATATATAATATAATATTAAGATAAAATTAATATATATATATATAAATATATATTATTAATATTATATACGGGTAATTAATTTATATTATATATATTATATAAATATTTCTAAATAACTATATATATATATCTATATAATATAAATGTATACTATTAATATATAATAATATTTATTATAATCTATATATCATATATATATTTATAATAATAATATAAAATTATATAAATAGTATATTATATAGTTAATATATATTATAATAATATATTATTAATACTTATATATATATATAATATATATAATAATATAAATAATATATATATATATATATATATAATATACTATTATACGGTGTTTACTTTATTATGACTTTTGGCAGTTTGTCCTTGTGATTTAAGTATTATTTATTATTCTATTTCATTATTTATTGTTTATGGTTTTATAAATTAATCAATTATTTATATCTGAAAATTTGGTATAATCGTATTTTCACATAATTTATAATTCATTATATATAACCTAAACTTAAGAAAAAATTTGTAATAAAAAAGATAAAATAGAGAATAAAAAAAATTTGAGTTCAAACTTATTAAGTGTGTTTAGTTCACCTGTTACAGTATTTTTATGTTAATTATATATGTACTTATATTTAAGCAAAAACTTTATATGAACATAATTAACCGAATGTCAATAAATAATTACTATATGGATTTCGGTTGATTGCTTAGCGATAAGGATACAAAAGATGTGCAAACGTGAAAGATTTGTAGACTATAAATGTTGGCATTCCACTGAAATTCCATTTCCATTTATTTTTGAGGTAAGTATCCTAATTCGGGAATTATTTAAAATTTGCGAGGAAGATATATAGATTGTCCGCTAATATAAATATTTCTGGTGATAACAATTTTGTATTTCAAATTTATGCCATAAATTGTTTGATTTTATTATTATTAATTTTGGTATAATTATAACGACCGTCAAAATATTATTGAGAAGGACTTATATAATTAGCTAGAACGTATATATATATATTATCTACTCTTATTATATTATATAATATCATAATTATATACTAATATATATAAAATATATATATATTATATTAATATAATTAATAGTATTAGTATATTTACTATTATTTATATTAATTAATATCTATATATTAAATTATATTTATAATATTATAAGTTATTCATATTTAAATCCAATGTATTTTCGTTTGAGTTAGATATTCATCACACGAAAAATACACTAAAGAGATATTGAGAAACATTTACGCCATAAATTTATATAATTAACACTCAACTTATTTCAGAAAATACCGTATTACGTAGATTTAATATATATATAGTATATTTTATCTAATATATAATAATATACTATTATCTAATAAATATATATATATAAATTATTATATTCCATTATTATAAATCATTATTATATTACCTATATATATTATACGTTATTATATATTATATATAATATGATATAAGTTTATATTAATATATCTTAATATAAGTTGCTATATAACTATCTTTATAATAAGTACCATCAACAAGGGTTGATCCTCACACGAGTTATGCGTTGCATCGGATATCTACTATGTAAGGTCGTACGACACTCTATCTCTATCTGGATATAAATTGAGTTATATAGAAATATATAAAGATTCGATTATTATTATATAGTATTCAATAATAAGGAGGAATATGTTGTGAATATTATGTTTTTACTTAGGTGTCTCGCGTGATCAACGCTGCAAATCTATAAACATAATACCGCGTCACAGACTCGAATTGTCTATTAATATCTAAACTCATATATATTTTCTTAGGTTCTGTTCTTCATTTAAGTACATGAGCTTCCCATATTGTTCGAAAAGAATATGCTATTGAGTTTATTCTTATGTTTCTTAATTTAATCTTTGTTTTTTATATTCCCGTCTTTGTCCTTTAATTACTATGTTTGTCTTCATTAATTCTCGACGAGTCAAAGGAGAAAGTTTGAAAATCTTGAAATTGCGTCTCTGACTCTCTTTTGTCTTCTCTTTTTTTTTTTTGATTATTTTATTCTGGGTTTTGCTTAATCGAAGTACAGGTTAATACATCTCTTCCTCCTCTATCGCTTGATATATTCTGGTTGGTTTTTTTATTATCTTTTTTTCTCTCTTTGTAATTTATTGTTTCTCTTGTTCTCCTCTTCTTATCTCTCTTATTCACCTTTGTGATATATGGTTTATATATGACTGGTACTCTCCTTCTTCTTCTCTCTTTCTTTTGGTCTCTCTCTTTCTCTGTTTCTTTTTTTGTTGTTTTTTTTTGTGCTCTTTTTTTGTGGAGGTTTTTTTCTGTTTTTGTTATAGTGTTATATTTTTTTTATTGTGTGTGGTGGTTTCTTCTTGTGTATTGTGTTAATCGTCTCTCGGTTTGAGGATAGTTGTGGTTTCTTCTTCTGTTGTTTGGTATCTCTCTTTTTCTTGTTCTTTTTCTTCCCACCCCCTCGTTCAACTATATTCTCTAATGGCTCAATACTAGTAAGACTTTCCCGCTCAGTGTTGGGAAGTGGCGCATATGTCGAACCTATTCCGAAAAAATGATGCCTGTTCTGATCCTCTACACTATCGCCCTTTAGCTCTAACTTGTTATTCTTTCTAAGATCTTTGAAACCTTCTCAACTGCAGCATTTTAAGATCTATCTGGATCTCTTTCCCGCTTCTTTCTGATTAACCAGTACGGCTTTCGGTGTTCGGCGCTCGAATTCTACTGGCGATATACTTTTCCTATTTAAAGCAGGATTATGGTTTTTCGCGCCCTTAGGAACTAGCGGGAAAGACCACTTGTTGTGGTGGCGCTTGAACATTCAAAGCATTTGAAACGCGGGTAATGGCACGCGTCACTGCTTCTCCAAGCTCCCTTCCTTTGGGTTTCCCTCTTCTTCTTTGCTTACTTATGTCTAGCGCTTTCTTTCAACAAATGCGCCCTCAATGTCGGGGCTTGTTTGTTGATTTGGGGCGAACTACTTCTTTTCTGTCATAGTGGTGTTCTCAGGGTTCTCGTTTTATCTCCTAGCTTTTAATTCCTGCTTTTTCAATCAATGATATCTCTCTCACCGTGCACTATTCTAACTCTATCCACTCATTATTCGATGACTTGACCTTTTATTCTTCAACTCATATCAATCCTGCTCCCTCTTTTACTTCTAGAATTGCCTTCGTCTTAATCTTTCCGCGATCTCTATTCTCGTGAATCTGGATAGAATTTCCAGGGTGGGGTCGTCCTCGCAAGCTTGTGAAATTTTTTTATTCTTTAAAACCCAAACTTCTACACAAATAACGTATAGCTCTTCTAAGTTTATCCTATACTTTTATTTCGTTATCCACTCTTTCGATCGGTTCTCTGCGTCTCTCCTGTTGAAAATTTAAACATCCTTGTAAACATAAAAACAAAACAAAGAATGTTTTGAAAACCTCAGTGGTTGCTAGGGCGGCCTACAAAGACACTGGAGTTCTGTTTAGAGTGCGAGACCTTTTTTTTTTCTCTTCTATCAGATTTACCTCCAACCTAATTACAAGGGTTCTCATGGCCCTTGTAGGAGTTATCTGCTCTCATATCTGTGGGGGGCGGGGGGGGCTCTGGTTTCACATGGCTTTTGGGATAGAGGGTCGAGTCCAAAGGGCAAAAGACTTATAAAACTGTCCCTGTAGTATTTCTAGTTACATTGACCTTTATATTTGCGAGGCGCGATGTTTTCGGTGGCTTTAATCTCCTGTTTCTCTACTATAGGTACTGGTGAGGGTATATCGCTCGAGGGAACTATCACGTCGCGGTACACACCCACTTTTAGACGGCCCTCGTAGCACAACGGGGTGCTGTGTCGGCACATGGTTTTTGTGTTGATGTTGTAACTCCAGACTGGTTCGGTGCGGTGCTTCTTTCTTTCCCTGCCACCTCTGGTTTCCTGTGGAATTCTCTTCCATGATCTGTGTTTCCTACTCAATTTAATTTTTTTCCCATCACTTTAAGCCTGCAATCTGCTGGCTTATCTGGGTAATTTGCGTTGATTGGATTTTTGAGACGTTCAATACCCACACCCTCCCCTTGAATAGGGTTCTGCCCGTGAGCCGGGGTGACAACTGTAAAAAAAATGAAATAAATAACAGCTTCTAAATAAGGAATTCTTAGCTAGCTGAAACCCCTACAGAAGAAAGAGGCCCTTCCGACGGTGAACCCACTTGTTAGCATGCATTAAAACAATAGCATAGCGAGGTAGCTTGCTCGCTTCAAACAAAAAAAAAAAAAAAACACAAAAAAAAAGAGAGACAAGAAGTGGAAGCCGCCCTTATCACTGCAACCCCTGGCTACAACACTGAATAGTGACGATGGTGGCTTTTTCAGCAAATAAACCTGATGAAGAGGATTTGGAATATGTTAGACTTTGAAAGTTTCATGGCCGAAATTGCATTGACAATTCATTCACCTACAAAGGAATATTCAAAGGAATCACACCAGGGGAACCTCATCGTAAAAAACTGAAGAGACAGTCATCCAAGGAGCAGATAATTCAATATATTTTTATTTGGAGGCTGTGAAAGAGGAGATGAGGCTCTACGAAACGATGAAGAGCCTCGCCGTTACGAAGAGAAGTCCTTTCAATGCGGCTGGGAATGAAAATGGGCCAGGTTTTTCACTTATTATTCAAGTGCTTGCAGGCGAAATATTCTCAGCACTTTCCTTCATCAGTCGAGAGAGGCGTACTTTAATTAGTGTAGCGTTTAGGTAGGTGAAGTAAACCCCCCAAAAGGAAACAGTCACCCCTCTCGCCCAGATACTCAGTGGGAAAAGGGGCTTTTAAATGTTTTTTGGGCATTTCAAACATTTGTTGGAAATTCTTGGCACACTCTCTCGACGCTCACTCGCACTCGCATATCTATCTTAAAGGGAGTTTATTATTTATGTCATGTTTGAGTAATTAGGCGGTTTTTTATTTTAACTTTTTGGTTGATTAATTGAGAACAAACAGCGCATTAATTTTATTCTTATATTGTATGCTAGTTAAAGAAGCTTCTTGTAAATTGTAATCATGTTACCAACATAAAAGCTGTAAGCTAAACTTTGTTAATTTATCTTACTTGAAAGGAAATGGATATTATTTTTTTATTTGGACGCAAACATGAAAATGGTGTGTGCCTCTTATATTGGCAATTATTATTCCTTAAAAAAATATTTTAATTTTATAACATAAATATACTTGGGCACACACATCACTGAAATTAAATGAGTAAGTATTGTTTGTACAGGGAATGCCATCTTGAGTTGCCTAGCAGGTGCACCATGTTTCTAATCTTATTACTGTGGTATTTATTATAATAATTAAAGTATCGGTAAACGGTATCCGGTATCGGTACCGGTATCGGCACCTAAAAAATAGAGGTATCGGTATCGGCTTTTGTAATTGGTGTTTTCTGTAATCGGTACAATCCCTAATATATATTATATAAATAATATATACTATATATATATTATATATATTATTATATTATATATATATATATATATATATATATAATTATATATATATATATATAATATATATATATATTATATATATATAGTTATATTATATATATAATCTCTTAATCTCTAACAATTCCGGAAGGGCTTTTCGCCCTGTCAGTTGGTCCATCATCTTCGCCTTCTGGCCCGAGAACTCTCAACCCTAAAACACTCTACAGAAAATCAGAAAACATTTTCTCGGCTCCCTGGTTTATACCGTAACTGACATAAGTCCTCGTAGATAGAACATCTTCTAGGTAGGATATATTTATTCAGCCTATTAATTCAATGTATATGAATCATAGCATTTATCTCTTACCCATTAAGGTTACCCTTTAACAAACTTATGTTTCATCTCAACAGATTATAGTCTCCCGAGGATCCTGCTTCTAGGCTCAATAAGAATCTAATCGCTAATAGTACCAATAAGTTGTTAGACACAAGCCGATGGAAAGGACTACGGTAGTTGCTTATAAGCCCTGTCGCCCTGTATGATATATATAATATAAATATATACTACTATATATATATATAATTAATCTATAATCTACTTATATATATCTCTATATTATATATATATATATATATATATATATATCTTATTTCTTATCATAAACATATATACAGTCTATATATATATAATATATATATATATATCTATCCTACTATATATATTATAATATACATAATATAATATATATATATATATATACTATTAATTATATTTATATATATACTATATATATCATTATTATAATATTAGTTGTATTACTTTAAATATGTAGCCCTAATAATCCCCTATAATCAATGAAGCGAATACGTTTCTTCACTCTCTGATCTCACTCTCTCATCTCCTCTCTGCCGTCCTCTGCATAATTATAATAAATCATCTCATACTCCTATCTCCATTATATATTATACTATATATATCTCTTATACTATATTATATACTGTATATTATATTATATTTGACAAATAATAAGGTACACGCTGTTTCTTGCTAAAATGAAACAGGAAACTCTGATAAATAAAAGATATCTATACTATAAGTAATCACAAGAATACCTATATTGAATCAAGTAGTTCAAGAGATTAATCAGACATATTGGCAACGACGGTCAGATAGTTTCTGAACCGGCAAAATTCTTATTCTCAGGTGCTTACCACAGTTGACTCCTTCAATTTGACGGCTGCTTTACCGGCGGCACCTTCCACAGGCTAAATTTGGATGCTATATCCACCGAGTTCCGGCCACACTCACTTTTTCTATCTATTATTGAGCCTCGCCAACTCTCGTGTTTATCATGACAGATGCACTCATTCCTTTGGGCGCTTTGACCTTTTGGCGCGTTCTGAGCTTGTTTGGTGCACATCACACCCATTATCTTATCAAATTTCTTTGGCTCTATTACTCGTGTTGTGGAAAATTACTTAATTAACCCTTTTTTCGACACTAAAGAGCCTTTTCCGTTTTTTCTTCTAGGTCGGGTCCCATTTTGCCCCCACCTTTCTGTGTCAATCTGTATCTTTGCAGCAAACCCTAATTTTTGCTAACCTTCTAATTGTTGGACAACCCTTCTATTTTTTTAGCTACCCACACTGTTTGCTCCTATCATCGTCTTTCCGAGGCAAGCATAGATTCGAAGTTAAAGTGGTGCTGTCCAAACACGGTCTGCGTCATGTGCAGACCGGTTAATACGTATTCGTACGGTGCGTTGGTGTTCTTGGCCTTGTTTGCAGCTCTTCTTCCACACGTTTTTTCTTGCGGGCGCCTTAGTTCTCTCTACCGGCCCCCGATAACTCTTGCATTTTTCGACCTGTGGGCGTTCCAAATCCTTCTTTTGTTCCCACGACAAGTACATTTTTATTGAGTCTTTCTCTTTAGAGGTGCGACTCTTAGGCCAGTACTTTCGTGAACCTCGTTTTTACTCCAGTGTATTTCGGGGCCCCTTATTGTCGTATACAAACTCTCCCAAGCAAGGTTCGCCTCACCGGTGTCTCTTATGGGACCTCCTTGGTTTCTTTTTACCGGGATTGCCCCCTTCGGCGTTCGCCGTTTTACCGTCCAGGGTGTTTTTTTGTATTCCCTGAATAAAGTTTTCGACACTAATCTCCTTTGGTCTTCTCATGTCATTATGAGGCCCACGGTTAAATTTTTATTGGACACATACGTCTTTTGTCTCTTCCTATGGTGTGCATTTTCCTTAGCCCCACGGAGGATTGTGGGGTTTGGGTACCTCTTTACTGGTCTTTCATCTATGAGCCATTTCTTTTGCCTTACATCGTGTTATTAACGTGTGTCGACAATCCCCTATTGGTATTGTTGGTTCACCTCCCATCCCGGGTCATTATTTGTCTAGCCCTACGGTAATTTTTCTATACTCATGTTATTCTTTTCGTCTTCGGGAATGGTATGCGGCTATATGGGCTCAGGTTTTTGAGAACCAGCGAGTAATGGGTTCTTTTCGAGAGCTCTCAAAGCCCTTTATGCCGGACTTTAGCTCACGATTCTTTTGATCCTCTTTATATCAATATGCCCGTAATAATCGCGACTAATTACCACAGTGAAAATATTTGCCTAAATCTAAATAGTTTCCTAACTTACAAGTAACAATAATTATGACTCTTTCTTATCAATGAACGGCCAATGAGTTTGAAGGGACATTGAGAAAACCTCTCAGCTCCCGGTGTTCACCAACCCTTTTGACCACAACATTGCTAACTTGATGGCTTTGATGGTTTCCGCCCAAACACCGTAAGGAGTATCTAGTGAATGTGTCTATTGTAAGTGGTTCTACTCTGAGTAATTCAAACTACAAGATGAGTCCAGCCCCACGGATCAGTGCCAAAGTCGAGATGCCACCACACAATCAGAGATGGGCCTAAATAGTGCCAAAAGCTGGAGTGCCCACAGTAGAGTGCCAAGGTGAGCTGCCACACACTACACCGCTAGCCACCACCCAACCTCAAAGCCAGAACCGATGCCCCTTTATCCTTATCCCACACGAACCTAATTTATCATTAAAGCCTCTATAGTTTAATAATTATTTATAATCTAAATTATTTTTAAGTCGTACTATAGAATATATATATAAGCCCTATTATAAGGGGGTGGTCTTACCTCAGTACAGTCTATTAATTCACAACTTATTAAGAAGGTAATTTCGTTAAATAATTGAGTTATGTAATATTTAAAGTCAATAATAAGGGGCTTGCGAACTAGGCAGGTCTTGAGAATGTTCCATTGCCCTCGAGCTTCATATGAGTGTTTATTGCCTGTATAGATATATTTACTAATTAAATACACTTATAATGCTATAGTAAAACACTCCGAATAATTCACAATCTTGCCGTGCCAATAAATGGCTGGGATCCAAACTTGCCTGTGACAGATATAAGATTAAAAGAACCAATATAAAAACACATTAACTCACACAAAACGAAAAACTGCAAACAACAACACCAACGAAGATTAGAAGCAAGCAGCGGAAAAACAGGAACTACATTTTCTTACTATGGAACTCATTTACACCCTGGGTACTCACTAACACACATCGTATTATTTTATTGATAGCCGATCAGTGGTAATATAAAATACCAAAATTACATATAGATGCCTTTATTAGGGTTTTGGTCTTGTTTCAGCATTTAATGTCTACAGCACTTGTATTTCGCCGTCAGACCTTCTTGTAAGGTTCAGTTCTTGCCATTGACTCAATCTCTCTGGATGCACCGTCATCTGTTTGATACCATTGACTTATTATTTTGTGATTATGATTTTCTCTTTCTTATGATGAAATCCTTGTTGAATAGCTCATCCCGTCTTCCCACATCGAAGTAGAAACGAGGAGTGTTACATATGTGGAAATTTGTCTTCCTGTTCCATGAAGCCTCCCGCCCGCGAGGGCGCACCGCTAGCCGTTACCTCGGCCCTCGCATATTAGGATGCTGAGCCGGGCCGCGACGTTCCCCAGGTCGAATCCCGCCCGTCGCGTAATTTGAAAAATTAGGAAGAGTATCGGTTCAACTAGGGAGGTCATGGGGTTCATTCTTTTTATATTTCATACCTTTAAACATTTTCAAGAGGTAATGTCATTTCAACATATACTTACGAGTTTCATGGTCGATTTTGTGTATCTTCATACTTAGAAGTCGATGTTTTATTGGAAAAACATTTTCGCTTGAACCTTATAACTGTTATTATCTTCATTTCATGACCTATTTCTATTCCTTAATGCACATTATTTATTTAATTCAACATTACATTTCTCACTTAATACTTTCTAACTAAATTACTTTTAATTTATAACCTTTTTTGTTTAAAATTTGTATATAAAATGAGAAGAGAATTTTTTTCAAGTTGTGTCTTTATTATAATTTATTAAATTAATATTTTTTCTCTTCCTTGTTACTATAAAATTATTTCTGTTATAATTTTTTTATTATGATATAATCGTACTTCTGTGGTAATTAGAGTTGTTTTTATACGAAAATTTATTTTTTTTACAGTACCTTTAACAATCAAGCTGTCAGTGCAAACAATATATTTGTTCATAACTTATGTTAACACCTAGGGGATTAGTAAGCTTCCTTTGGTTTTACTGCTTTTACTGCTTTAACTTTCTGCTTAACTGCTTTTAAACTCATGTTTTAAGCTGCTTTAAGAAATTGTCGAAACAATGCACTTCATGTTTTAAACTTTACGTCTCATATAACATATCCATGACTTTACTTGTTTATTAACCTCTCTGCTTTACTGTTTTAACTCTGCTTTATACTGTTTAAGCTCATATATTTGTTAATATCAAGTTATTACTTACGTCATTCTTTTTATTTTGTTTTAAGTACTTTTTATTTATTAATTTCAAAAACATTTTGTTGTTAAATAGAAATTAGCTTCAATTTTAATTTTGTAATAGTAAAATAATAATAATAACACACAGAGTTTCGGTTATACTAAATCATTTTTATTTATTAATAAAATCATAGAACCTTCGGAAATTTTTTTAAAAATTCATATATTTACATTTACCATTAAAGCAGTTTAAATTAAGGAAAATTCAATCAATAGAGGTTTTATTACCTAACACCTAGGGGATTCGTATGCTTTTGTTTTATTTAACCTGGCTGTGTACTGGGTCTGTTATAACTTTCTGCTTTACTGCTTTTAACTTCAGTTTTTACTGCTGTTAACTTCTCGCTTTAACTGCGGGTTAAAAAAATAGAAATTCAACTTTACTCAGAGTAATCAGAAGTTTTAACTTCCTCTGCCTTATTGTTTTAAAACTCATATATTTATTACATTATGTTTTTCTTTTAACTTACTGTTTTTGATTTTGTTTTAATAGCTTTTATTAAAAAAAATGATGATTAATTTTATTTTCTGTTATTTAAAATTTTTTATTTTGAATTGATGTAATGTAAGTGAATAAAAAAGAATTAATATGTTACAGTAAATAAACATTTTATTTTATAAAAAATTGTAGGCGAATT
>JABUQX010032896.1:0-7500 GCA_015478945.1 Trachelipus rathkii
TATATTTATATTATATAATATATATTTTATAAAATATATATTATATATATATATAAAATATATAATAATATTATATATAAGTATTATATAAAATATATATATATTACTATTATAGTATATATATATTATATATATAATATTACATTAATATATATATATATTATATAATAATATATAATATATATAATATAATTATAAATAAATATTATATATATATATAAATATATATATATACTGATATAATACTTTTTTATGCATCATTTTATGCCCGCGTGTATTATTCTTGCTATAGGTTTCTGTGTGTTATATATATAATTTATATATACTATATATATATTTATATATATATTATAATAATATATTTATATATATATATATATATAATATTATTGATCTATAATATATATAATATATATATATAGTATATATATATATATAATATATATATATATATATATATATATATATATATATATATATATATATATTTAGTATATGTATATATTATATATATAAATATATTATATAGTAATATATTATAATTAATTATATATAATTAATATTATTATATATAATTACATATATATCTATATATCTATAATATATATATAATAATATTCCGCCAAAAATTTTTAAATTCTTAATTTACTCGAGATAGACTAATAAAGGTTGTGCACCACTTAATATAATAATATCATAAACTAAAAATCGAGACATTCTTTAATTTTTTGATTTTGAATTTGACATTTCTGAAGATTTCCAATGTTAGACATTCACGAAATTCTTGCAATTTCTTAAATTGCAAAAGGATGAACTTTGCAACCAACTTTCTATCCAAAAACCAGAGTAAATTAAATGAACAGTTCCATATATATTATTATATATATATATATATATATTATTATATAATATATTAATATATATATATATATATATTATAATATAATTATATATATTATATATATAATATATATAATATAATATATATATATAATATAATATATATAAATATATATATTATATATTATATATAATATTTATATATATAAATATATAATTATATATTTAATATATATCTATTATATATAATATATATATATATATTATTATTATATATATATATAAGTATATATATAATATAATAAATTATATATTTATCATATTTTATATATTATATATTATATATATATATAATAATATATATATATATATATATATAATATATATATATATAAATATATATATATATATATATATATATATATATATATATATATCATATATTTATTAAGCTATATTATAAATAGTTATATATCGGAATATATATATATATATATATATATATATATATATTTTTTTTTTTTTTCTCTATTTTGTTAAATTTTGAAAAAATTTTTTATTTATTAAGGTTTAATTACAACCAAATGTTTAATAACTGTAAAATTAATTTACACCATAGTCTTAATATTACTAGCTTTCGTCATCTTTGGAGCGTTTTTTCAATAATTAAATAAACTTTATATCTTTCTATGAATTCAGTTTCTACCGTGGTTGGTCCAACAAGTCCTTTGTAAAGGGTAGTGTGCATAATTGCATTCTGCAGTGTGATTTTGTAGTACCATGTATTGAATGAAATAGAGTGTTGTGTAGTACAAAATGCTTCAGATATTTTCCTTTTGTTAATGTTTTTATGTGTTTTATAATGTTCATATTGCTAGGATTTATGTGGTGGCTTTTGTTTGGCGATGTTGAGTGATAGCAGAGTTTTAATGGTCTATTTGTTGGGCGTGCTTGTGTTGGTATAACAGTCTATTGTAATCTGTAGTTTCCCCTATGTAGTTAAGGTTGCAATTGGTGCATGGTATTTTGTATATACAGGGGGGATTTATATTGGGGGCTTTAGGAGGTCTAAGTACTTTTTTTTAGAATAATATTATTAGATGGGATTAGAGTGACATTTTTAGGTATGAATTTTTTAATGTGTTTTATGTTTATGTGTGGTATGGGTAGAAAAGTTTTCTTTACTGTAGTTTGTGTTTGTGTAGGAAAATAAAATTTCGATTTGGCTTTTTTAAATGCAACTGTTATTACTGTATTGGGGTATTTTAGATTTCTGAACGTTGTTTTTAAGAGTTCTGTTTCTTGTTTTAAAGTGGTAGGGGAACATATTTTGAGAGCACGGAGGTACAGAGAGGAAAGAGTGGCTAATTTTGTGTTGTATGTATGTGCGGAGTACCAATGTATGGTGTTTGGAATAGATGTTGGTTTTCTATATAAAAGCCCTTTGTAGAAGCCAACAACGCCAAACAAAAAAACACCACATAAATCCCAACAATATGAACATCATAAAACACATAAACAATAATAATAATAATAATAATAATAATAATAATAATAATAATAATAATAATAATAATAATAATAATAATAATAATAATAATAATAATAATAATAATAATAATAATAATAATAATAATAATAATAATAATAATAATAATAATAATGTAGTTAAAACACGTCCACAAAGTTTCAAGCTTTAATCAAGACAAATATAAATTATATAAATATTGAATGATTATACATAACATAAAAATTTATTATTAATCCGCGGTGCTCATTATCTAATAATATCTATATTCCTAATACACCCCCATGATTTTTAAATCATCACTACTATTCCTCAAATCTTTATATGCCTGGATTCTGCTACATCTAAATTCAATTAGAATTTATTCTTTGTTACTTTCTTTCATCCCACTCGTTGTACCTTTTTGCAAAGTCTTACCACACTCCTCTCCAATTTTGAACTCTTCGAATCGCTTCTACAGAATCACAGACTTCATTTTTCAGTGTAATGCTCCATTATAATTTGAAAATAGACCTATTGAGGCACGCTCCTTATCTTCTAATGCCATTCTTTTGCAATATTGTACCACAAACGTTTGCTCTTCCGTGGGTAATTCCCTTTCTGCGTCTCCTTGATTGTCCTGTGATTTCTCTCTACTATTGCATTGCCACTTGCTCTGTTTGCTGCTCTAAAGACCCGTTCAATATTCCATTTTTTACACAACCTCTCTACATCAGCTGATCCGTACCGTTATCCATCATAAGTTGTTTCATTGGCCCCCTTTCCACAAAC
Organism: Trachelipus rathkii; assembly: GCA_015478945.1. Classification (NCBI taxonomy): domain Eukaryota; kingdom Metazoa; phylum Arthropoda; class Malacostraca; order Isopoda; family Trachelipodidae; genus Trachelipus; species Trachelipus rathkii. The sequence goes on from JABUQX010032896.1 coordinate 3,140, forward strand.
ACTTCCTCCAACTTCCTAATGATTTCTCTTGCCGTCTCATTATTCAAAACTTTCCAAATTGCTAATCTGCTCGGTCCGCAATCAACAATTGACAGGTAGTGCTTCCCTTTGTAATGCGTGTCACGTCGATCGCCACCCTCCACCAATTCCTGCTTACTCTTAATTCCCCTTTCCGAACCTTACTGGCGCAGGATCTATTGATTGGCACGCTTTGCAATCCTTCACGCATTTCTCCACCACTTTCCTTGTGGCTTCCGGTACAACCATATTCGTCAGATACAAGTTCATTTCACCAAAGATGATGTTTTTTCGTGCAAATCTTACTTTCTTTTCGATATTGCCGCGACGCAGAATTTCCTCTTCCTCTGCTCTTCTTCCGAAAATCCATCAAGATTTCCTGACTCTGGTTAAACTATCAGCTTTATTCATTCTGATTTACAAACTTTAACCACTGATAACCCGAATCTAATATTCAGCCTGACTTTAGAATCCGCCATCTTCTCTTGATTTGCATTTCTGCTGCCTCTTTTTCACTTCTTCTTTTCATTGTAATTGCTGAACTTAACGATTGATACCGTTATGAATCTGTTTTAATCCAGCTCTTTCGACTACTTTAAATGCAAATGTCACTCCTCTAATAACGCTTCTAAATTCTGCGCAACGTTAATTATGACACGTGTTTTTTCTTTCTGATCACGATACCAGTCTTCAACAAAATCTTTGCTCACGAATGTTCCACGCGAGAATGCTACTAAGGCAGTGTACTGATATCATTGCAATCAACACGATCAACGAAACACTCCTTATTTCTCCGAAAGCCTAAAACCTATACTGGGTCTCTTTCCTACTTCGTCTATACTTTCCTTAATACTCGATGATACCTTTATCATGACAAATATTCCAAATTTCCTTCCCATTCTTTTTAAATAAGTTGTGGCTACCCTAGCCAAACCTACACCTGGGTTGTGTCCACAATTTACACAAATTGATAATACTTCTCTTTGAAAGTGTCCTTCTTTAGGTCTGGTAATTCCACCATCCCTTCTAAACTCTAATTCCCTTCTTTATTTTTAATTATTTTCAATCCTCACTGGTTATCCACAGACCTTCTACTGTGGTTTCGTCACAACCCTACTTGCTAATATAAGACTACATCTCCGCTCCTACGAATGTCTTCATTCCTAATTAGTCATCGATGTAAATGGCCTGGTCGTTTCTTATTCTTTTATCTGTGCCAAAACTCTTAAAATCTCATCTTATCTCGTTGGAGCGCCATTTATTCGAAACCTCAATCTAGTTTAAGTATTACATTCTCTTTAAACTTCACACCTGAATTTCCAAAGACTTTATCATACCGCTCAGCTGCAAGTCGCCGCTTTCAATCACAGCTAATTTCCTTTTTTCTGCCTCCAACCTTAGAGTTTCCAATCAATGAACTATTCTCTCCAGTGGGCATTCTATGTGATTGTTTAACTCCCTGAAGTCAAATGGCTATTTTTCTTTAGATCTTGGTTCTACTGCCACATTGGAATACATTCTTTCGCTCTTATCACCTGTTACTTTCTTTAAAATACTTCTGAGATCCATCTCCTGACTTTAGGTATTAACTTCTCTTTTTGAAAGATTCTTCTCCTCTTTCGCCTTAGCCGCGCAATTAAAGTTTCATTTTCCCTAGTGTTAGATGAATCGCTCGCGCGCCTTTGAATAATATCTTTCCCAAATTCCAAATTCTATTTCAGGCATTGCTCGTAACTCTTTTCCGACTGACGTTGGCATCCCGTAAACAAATGCCCTTCGTAGCACCATTTCATCCTTTATTTTTGCTATTGAGGCTAACCTCAGCTCGTTTACAATATCGACCCGGGCTCTCTTCATTTTTATTGCAAAGCTCATCATATCCGCTAAATGCGTTCATGCCAAAAGGCTCCTAACGAGCCTTTATTCTGTTCGAATTTTTCTATCTCCCTCTCCATTTGAAGAAAAACGCGCCAAAGCATCCCTTCCTAAACAATAGCGTACATGAATGCTTGTTGTCTTCACATGTTTAATCCTTGCTACAGGGAACTTTGTTAACCAATGCTCTACATCTTCGATACTATTCATAAACTTAACATTTCGAGAGCTTTATTCTTTGACTGTCAATTGTCTTTTTATCTTCTGGCGATAGTTTTGTGTTTAAAAAACCGTCCACAAGTTCTAAGCTTTAATCAGATAATTAAATTATATAATATTGAATATGATTTAACATACATAAAAATTTATTTTAATACCGCGGTCTTTATCTTATTCTATATTCTAATACAATAATAATAATAATGAATATATTATATAATAATATAATATATAATAATAATATAATAATAATAAAATAATATAATAAATAGAATAAAAATATAATATAAATAATAATAATGTAATATAATAATTAATAATATAATAATAATGAAATAAGATAATCATAATAAATAATAATAATAATATAATAAATATATAATATAATATAATAATAATAATAATAATTAATATAATAATAATAATAATAAAATATATTAATAATAATAATATATAATATAATAATAATAATACATAATAATAAATAATATAATTAAAAATAAAAATAAATAAAAATATAATAATATAAAAAGCGAATTAAGCTTATATATAAAAAATATGTATTATATATATATATTATATATATATATATATTATAATATTATATAATTATAAGTATATATAATATAATATTATATATAATAATATATATAGTATAATATATATATATATATATTATATATACATATTATTATATAATAGAAGAAAGAAAGAGAGATGAGAGAGAGATAGGAGTATAGATAGAGAGAGATGAGAGAGATGAGAGAGGAGTAGAGAGGAGAGAGGATGTAGAGAGAGCGATGAGTAGGTCTTATTTTGGTAAATTAAACCAATATAAATTTCAGTTAATTATATTTATTTTCTAATAAAATATTCTTATATATATATTATATTGTGAGAATGATTATAATATATATATATTATATATATATTATATATTATATAGTATATTATATTATATTATATCCTATATATATATGTTAATATATATTATATATATAAATATATATATATCGTTATTAATATTTATTAATATATATATATATATATTATATATAATATATTATATATATTTTATATATTATATATATGAACGTAGATATATATGATATGATTAATTTGATATAGTAGATGAGATTAGATAGATTATGATAGAATTATATAGAATAAGATAGATAATATGATTAGATATGAATGATAGATATGAATAGATTTGATAGATAGATAGATAGTAGATAGAGAGCTGAGTAATAGATTGATAGATAGATGATAGATAATAGATAGATAGGATAATTATGATAGATAATGGATAGATAGAATAGTAGAAGAAGATAGAAGATAGAGTAGGATATGATATGATAGATAATAGAATGCACATAAATACGACAAGACTAGGATTGTATGGGTACAATTGTAGATTTGAAACTTCAACTCATGCTGGAAACTTTTCCTAACTAAATGCATACGAATTTCTTGTGAGAAACATCCATTGGAAGGTTCCAATAATCTCGCTTCTTTTTCTGTTGAATGAATACAAGTATCTTCTCTGATTATGAATTTCTCGAGACTAGAAATATAGAAAACTTTTCTGTTTTAAAATTCGATGGGTAAAATTTGAAAAGTTCTTCACCATAAAGTTACAAGAACTTATGACATATATAATAATATATTATATTATATATAATATATTATTATTATAATGTATATATATATATATATTATATATATATAATATCATAATATATATATAAATAATATATATATATATATATATATATATATATATAATATATATATATATTATTATATTATTATGTATATATATATATATTAATATAGCATATTATAATATAATATATAATATTATATATATATATATATAATAATATATATATATATATAACTATATATTATATATATTATAAAATATACATACATATAATATATATATATATATATTATATATATATATATATATATATATATATATAATATTATATATTTTATATATATAAAATATATATATATATTATATATTTATAAATATATATATATATATATATAATATATTATATAATATATTTTATAATAATATACTATATTATATATATTTATTATATATATATTATATATATCCCATATGCACTAGATCGTTGGCAGATTACATCAAAGCACGTTAATGTTCTCGCACTTCGTCACATACCATACGTCGTATATGTGACCTTGCTGTTATATTCATTTTTTTTTTT
>JABUQX010032896.1:12500-15000 GCA_015478945.1 Trachelipus rathkii
GCCCGAGCCACAGAAATGAATCCGACCGCACCGTACCACACCGAATGGCACCGCATGGCACCGCACCACACCGCACCGCATCTCTATATTTAAAAGCACACTGTGATCCACCACGCATCGCACCTTCCCGCACCACACCGCACCGCACCGCACCGGTACACTGGATTTAGTGTGGTGCACGGCACCGCACCGCACCGCACCGCACCGCATCGCACCGCACCGCACCGCACTGCACCGCACCACACCTGGTGCGTCGGCTAACCCTAGTGCGAACATTTTGCGCTCACTAGGTGGCTGCAAGGTCAGCATGAGCCACAGCGCGAACCATTTTAGTTTAAATTGTTCGCTCAGTTTGATTAAAGGCGAACATACATCAATGCGAACGCCAACCCAGAAAGAGATCAACCTAAAATTTGTTATTTTGTTATTATTATTATTATTATTATTATTATTATTATTATTATTATTATTATTATTATTATTATTATTATTATTATTATTATTATTATTATTATTATTATTATTATTATTATTATTATTATTATTATAATTATTAGATTATAATTCTATTATAATAATAAATAAAATTTATAATATTTATTATTATTTACTCTTTTTTCAATATATTATTATTATTATTATTATTATTATTATTATTATTATTATTATTATTATTATTATTATTATTATTATTATTATTATTAATTATTATTATTATTATTATTATTATTTATTTTATATATTATTTTTATTATTATGTATTCATTATTATTATTGATTATTTTTATTTATTATTAACTTATTATTATTATTATTATTAATTTATTATTATTATTTTATCTATTAATTATTATTATTATTAATTTGTTAATTCTTCTTCTTCTTCTTCTTCCTCTTCTTCTTTCTTCTTCTTCTCTCTTCTCTCTTCTTCTTCTTCTTCTTCTTCTTCTTCTTCCTCTTCCTCCTCCTGCTTCTTATTCTTCTTCTTCCTCTTCCTCCTCCTGCTTGTTCTTTTTCTATTTTCCTCCCTATCATTCTCTGCCTCTTTTTCTCCATGATTTTCCCCATCTTTCAACCTTCATCAAATTAATAGCATGTAAGAAAAATAAGATAAAAATCCTCCTTGATAGTAATTTCTTAATTAAATGTTATGACGTCACTAATGACGTAATAATGGGATGATGCTGTAAAAATAATGACGTCATAAAATTGGGAGACACGAACTAATGCTAATAGTTTGAAAAAGTGAATTAAATTTATACTCCCTAATGCAACCTTTACGTGATATTAGTATTTATTAATTGTCAATAAAGGGAGCGAAAAGCACAAGAGGAAAGAAGAAAAATAAGGAAAAAATAACTATTAAAGATTAGAAAATGTTTAAAAAATTTGAGAAAAAGAAAAATGAAAATTGAAAAATAATGGAAAGGAAAGATAAATTTCTGAGTAATAAAAATTATAAAAGATTGAATAAATGAACAAAAGTGATGGAATTAAAAAATACGAAAGATTAGAAAAAGATAGAGAAATATTTAAAACTATGGTTAGAGAAATAGAAAATTATTGAAAATAAGAAATTATAGGAAAATTAATAAATGATGGAACAAGCATAAAAATAAAAAAAAAATTAACTAAAAAAATTATAAAAAGATTGTAGAAAAATATAATAGATAAATTATACAGGAAAAGAATAATAAATTTTTGAAAAGAGCACAAAAGAAAGAAAATCATGAAAAGAACTATAAAAAATTGAAAAATGAATAAAAAGGAATGAATAATGAGGTAAACGATCAAGAAAGAAAGAAAATTAAAAGATAAGTTATTCAAAAACAGAACAATTAAAAAAGTTGAGAAAAAGGGATCTATGAAGATAAATTAATAAAGAAGGAGAATAATAAACGATTGAGAAAAAGAAAACAAAAAGATAAATTATTGAAGAAAAAAAGAAAAATAAGATTGAGAAAAAGAAAAGAAAAAGATAAATTATTGAAGAAAAAACAATTGAAGATTGAGAAAAAGAGAAAAAAGATAAATTAGATAATAAAAGAGAGAAAACAATGAATAATAGAGAAAAAGAGAACGAAAAGATAAATTATTGAAGAAAATGAACAATGAAAGATTGAAAAAAAAAATTTTGATTAAAGAAAAAAGAACAATTAAAAATTGAGCAAGAGTGAACAAAAAGAACAAATAATTATTATTGAAGAAAGGAACAATAAAAGTCTGAGAAAAAAAGAATAAAAAAAAGAAAAATAATAAAAAAAAAACAATAAAAGATTGAAAAGGAATAAAAAGATTAATTTCTGAAAAAAAGGAACAATAAAAGATGAAAAAAAGATAAATTATACCTAACCTAACCTAACCTAACCTAACCTAACCTAACCTAACCTTACCTAACCTAACCTAACCTAGCCTAACCTAACCTAACCTAACCTAACCTAACCTAACCTAACCTAACCTAACCTAACCTAACCTAACCTAACCTAATCTAACTTAACCT
>JABUQX010032897.1:5000-25855 GCA_015478945.1 Trachelipus rathkii
GTTTATTGGTCTGTGGGTTATGTTAGTTTCGTAAAATCGCCCTTTAAAATTTAAATTATTATAAATTAACTGGAATCGCTTTAACGTTATATGAAAATATTTTAGTTTAATATGGTCGCCAATTCAAAGACGTTAAAACAATTAAAATTTTGGGGTTAAGGTTATTGGGTTGTTTATAATTACAATTATAAGGTTATAGGGTATTTTAAATATTTTAATTAAACGTTAATTAGAAATTATAAATTATTTATTTTAAAAACTTCGTTAAGATTGATTTCATTTAAAATATTAAAAAAAATGCTTCTGATTATTTGAATTTTAAAACTAATCTAAAATTAAATGTTCATTAATACTTTTATATTTTCAAAAAGTAGAAATGCTTAGGCTAATAACTGGTACTGTTGTTTTAGAACTTTAATTAAAAAGTTATTTTTTATAAAATAAATAAAATAATAGTTTTGATTAAAATTAAAAATAAAATTTAAAATTAAGACTATTTCTGAGTATATTATTAATTAAATATATTAAATTCGTTAAGTTACTTTCAATTATAAAATTATATTGATTTAAAGATTTTTATAATTTAATTAAATTCATAGGTTTCTGATAATAAAATAAAAAATAAATTTTATAAAATGAAATCAGTTTTGATAAGTTTTTTAATAATCAAAATAAAATGAATTTTATATACTGAAATTAAATTTGATAGGTTTCTGATAGTTAAAATAAAGATAAGTAAGTTTTTATTTAAAATTATTAACAAATTCTGATTATAATGAAAATTAAAATTAAAAGATTCTTACTATTAATAAAAGCTAATTATATAGCATGAGGCTAATTCTTGATTAAAGTTAAAGTCAAAAAAAAAAAAAAAAAAATGAAATTAAAAGTAATTCTGAGTAATGGTAACTTTATAATTAAAAGTAATTCTGAGTAATGATAGCTTTTATAATTAAAAGTAATTCTGAATGTATCTATTTTTATTATTAAATAAAACAAAAATTTCTAACTAAATTTTTAGTTTTTTATAGATTTTCTTTAAATAAAAAAAATAAAAATAAATTACATGAAATAAAGTTTCTAAAAAAAAGTTTTTCGATTTTTATTTAATTTTTTTATTTAACCGAATAATTAGGACCCCTACGGCAAAAAAAAAATTCCGCATTGAACGAACATATTATAATAATAAAAATACGAACGCTATTTTCTAAGTAAAAAATGTAAAATATGTAAAAAAAAAATGTGTAAAGTTTTTTGTAATAAAACTTAAACCTAAAGATTAAAATATGAAAATATTAAAAATATTTATTTATCAAAAAAAAAATTATACAATATACTAATTAATGTTCTTGAAGTTAATTAGTATAGCTTTAACTCTGTGATGTTCTTCAACACAATTGACTTGAGTTTTTAGCAACTCAGATGGCATGCATCCTAAATTTATTCTTTTTTCTTGTTTGTAACTCTTGAAGTTACAATCTTCGGACCTCGTCAAGATTACTAATGAGGTTTATTCGAAGAATCTCTATTCAATTGTATCTCTTTAAATTTCCTGATGATGTTGTGGAAATTGTTTTTTATTAAGTTGTTATAATTAACTTATTTTTCAAAAAGTTTCAGACGAACTTGACTAATTAGTAGAAGATTGATCATTCCTTTACGAGTCGGTCAAAATTCTTCTTAACCCTTTTGTTTAATAAGTAACAGATTTTTAAGGCACTCTTCTTTCTAAAGTAAAGAGCATCTTGATTTAAGTTATAAAATTTTATTTTAATTCTAGGGAATTCTGTCATCGTGTTTAACTAGAATTCCTTTCTAAATTTATCAACATTTTATTTATAATGAATCTGAATAAAAATTAATGGAATTAATTGATAAGATTTGAAGAGAAATATTTATATTATTTCTTGATTATCTTCTTTAATCATTAATCAAAATTCCATTTATAAATTCTTAATGTTAAATAGGAACTATTCAGTTTCAAATGGAAACTGTTTTCTATCAATTTATCCATGTCAGGATCACATGTTTTTCATGTTATATGTTCTATCCGAATAATTATTTTCAAAGAACTAATTTCAAGGTGTTCTTTGATATGAGTTTTTCTATTTACAATAAAGCTATGTGTTTCTTAATTTCTATAAGAAGGCACTTTTATTTCAGGTAATTGGTGGAATTTGTTGAGAATCATATGGAGAATTGCTATATCCAAATCTTCAATTTTCAGTTACTCAATTCCTCTCTTCTCAATATTTCCATTTTTTCCACCTAAAACTTTCAAGTTTCTAATTTTTAAGTTTACAAGTCTTCACTACCTCAGTTTATCAAATCCCTTATTTACAATTTTTACAATTCTGAGGTAGGCTTTATATACTTTTTTGGTTAAAACCAAATATTTTTGTTACAGTTTTAGGTTTTCATCCTATCAAGAAGATTTCTAGGACTAAAAACCAGGATTATATTTTTCTAGAATTGAATTCTGTGTTATGGTGTAGAATATTTCAATATGTATTTCTAATTGGGAAATATGATTTATTCTGATTTATTTTCTGTTTTCTGTTCTAATAATCCATGTATTAATGAATAAATTTTATCTAATGTTTTAACTTTCGTCTGTATCTAGTTTCTTGTCAAATAAAATGGTATTGTTGATTATTTTCCTATAACCAATTCATTATCATTTTAATTTATTAAGGAATGAGAAGGTAACAGCAAAGACTCTTTTCATAGGCCTTTATATTATGACTGTCCCTTAACATTCTTCTAACATTTTTAGACACAAATTTAAAGTTTTCTGTTTTGTTTCTGTTTGTGATTATCATAATCAATTTGTGCCAGGATAATCTGGTTGTTCTTTTTGTAGTATCTTTTCTAAATTTAATAATCTTGTGAGTATCTGTTTGATGACATATGTTTGAGACATATGTTAGTATCTGTTTTCTATGTGTTTTCGGCAATGTTTGCTTTAAAAGTCTTCACTTAAAATGTATAAATTTTCTGTTATTTTCTATCTTCTACATATAAAAATATATTTTTATTATATAAAAATATAAAAGAGAATTTTTAAACGTGTCTCTGCAGTAAATATTAACTATAACTATATGTGTTATTTATATTTTCCAATAAATAACATATAATTTTTTAATGTGTTCACTGTAATGTTTCTTGAAGATCTAATTTCTTTTCTTATTGTTCTAACGGTTCTTTAACTGTTCTAAATGTTTTGATGAAGAAGGCTTTCCACAGCAAATTTAAAAACTTTACAGTTATAATTTTATTTTCTGTTTTCTTTTCTATTTTCCAACTAAGTTATTAAAGGTTTTGAAGGTTTCTATTATAAATTTTTGTTTAATGAATAAACTTTTACTATTATTCTTGTCAGGATAGATTCCTGCCAGGATTGATGTTTCTAGGTATGTTATTTTTCATTTTTGGGTTAATTTAACCCTTTACCATATTTTTCTCTTCATTTATGGTATTCATTCTTTTATTGTGGAGAAATAGAGAACATAGGTGGTTTTAAACACACCTTTCGTCCATTATGGCATTAGTTGGGCTTAAAATCAGAGTTCCTAATCTCCTTGTTTAGTGAAATTATTTTCCAATGTTAATTTCATTAATTAAATTTTCATGTAAATTTTATCTAAATTTTCTTTTCAACCGAAAAGTTACTTAACTAAATGTTATAATTTAAATGCCTAAAGAGGCTTTTCTTAAACCTAAATGAAAGTTTTCATTACTTTCCTAACTTATTGTCGAGTTTTCTTAAAGGTAGTAACTAACGGTTTATTCCTTGTTAAAATCTTCACTGAGATTCACAATTCCTGAGTAGTGACTAGAATTCTTTGGTAAATAATGGGCTATCCTTTCAATCTATTTGAAATTCCTGATTATTTCCGAATTCTGAAATAGTAAGGATTTTCTATCCTTTTTTCACAAATGAGACTCGAATGATTCTGTAGGTGTTCTTCTAACAGAGATTTTAAAAGTTTTGTCTCCATATTGTTGTCCAAATTATCACAACTTTTGACCTTTAACTAACTTTTTCTGTGCTAGTATTTATAAAAGAATGAACCTTTTTTCTGTCTTCTATATCTACCCCTATATTCATAGGCCTATTTGTTCTTTCTTTTACTTTTTCAATGGAATGTCCAGGTCCATTTAGAAGTAAATTCTGTTTCATATCTAGGGTCAAATGTTGTTTAAATTTATGCAACTGGAAAACTCACTTTGAATGGTCTTTCAAAATATTAATAAAAATGAACAAGGATGTAATTAATTAAACCTTTTGAGAACGGTATCACTAAAGAGATTCATCTGAAAGGAGTCCAAGCTTTCTTGTGATGTTTCTTTTGTTGAATGTCGCACCAAAATGTTCTTTTAAATTCATCTTGTAATGTTAAACAAAAATGTAAATTTATCAGAGTTCTTGAAAGCTGTTTCAATGAAGAGGTTTCTATCTGAAAGGTGTCCAATCTTCCTGTAGGTTGTCTTCTTTGAGTCGCAATCCAAGATGTCCTTTTTATTTCCATTTTGTTAATTTCTGATGTTATATTTTTCTTATCAGATATCTTTTCTGATAGTATGATCTCTTGAAACTTAAAACTAAAGAAAACTATCTATCCTTTATTTGGAACCTTCTGTTTCCAAAATGTTAACATAGGTTTCTTTTCCGGTGAAACTCTGAAGGTTTAACTGAATAAAAATTCATTATTTTCTTTCTTTTTACTTATCCTATAAACTCAACCTAGCTAAATGAACCTCCTACGCACGATTTATATATATATATATATATATATATATATATATATATATATATATATATATATATATATATACTATATATATATATATATATATATATATATATATATATATATATATATATATATATATATATATATATATATATATATATATATATATATATATATATACTCTATATACTATATTCAGCCTCTAGAGAGCCACAATCCATATCTCAAAGAAACTACAATAGCTACAGGGAAAATGAATACATTTTTGGGATCCGGTAAAGAATTTTACCGAGGATAATGTAAAAAAAAAAAATCTCAAACTACAATAAAGAACTACATTTTTGGAATCCTTGTGGAAATTTTGGTTAGAATATCAAGTAAGCCAAATCAAGTAAATTATACAGACCACGATAGGTGGGATAGTATATATATATACTATATAACATATATCTTTTCTATATATATATATATAACCATATATATATATATATAACATATATATAATATATTATATGTATATATCTATATATATACTCTATATCTATTTATATATTCTTTACTATATATGTGCATTTTCTATATACCCTATATTATAAGTAACCCTTGTGCAATGTTGCCGGACAGGAGATAAAGCAGGGTTCTTCCATACCCCGTAGGAGGGCAGAGGAACCTTGACACCCAAATACCAAGAGCAGGGTTCTGGAGACCCTCCTCGGAGGGAAAATAGTCCTACCCGTAGTTCCCAGGCCGAGACCCCGGCTCCTGCCATCTGTGTGTGGTATACCCTTGAGGTATTCTTTAGTTAAAAAAAATACTAGAAAGTCTATTTATTTTGGTAACGTATAAAAGTCTCTAAATAGGCTTTCTACTCATATTACTATAATTTTTAACAATAATTTTTTTTATTTTTTTTTATTTTTTTACATTTTCCTAACTACAATTTTACTAGGATTCCAAAATGTATTCCTTTCCTGTAGCTATTGTAGTTTTGAGATATGATTTTTTTCCCGCACTAAAATTTTACCAGCATTCCAGCAATGTATTCCTTTTCCCGGTAGCTGTTGTAGTTTTTGAGATATGGATTGTGGCTCTTCTAGAGGCTGACATATATATATATATATATATATATATATATATATATATATATATATATATATATATATATATATATATATATATATATATATATATATACCATATATATACTACTCTCTCCATATATATATATATATATATATATATATATATATATATATATATATATATATGACCTTTTCTGTTTTACGCTTAGGTCAGTTTTGAACTTTTTTTGTGTTTTTTTTCAAATATCTTTGTAGTATATGCTCCTAACAATCAATTTAAGAGGTAACAGACATGATTCAAAAATATATAGGACCTTTTACGTTTTACACGACTCTGTCAGTTTTAATTTTATTTTTTAACTAAGGAATACCCAAGGGTAAACCGCAAAAAAATGGCAGGAGTCGGGGTCTCTCTGCCTTCCGGGGAACGACAGGGTAGGACTATTTCCCCCCCTCCGGAGAGGGTCTCCGGAACCCCCGCTCTTTGGTATTTGGGTGTCGCGGGGGTTCCTCCGCCCCTCCCCTACTGGGTATGGAAAACGTCCCCCCTCTGTCCCCCGTCGGCTCGAGCCCCCTATTTTTTTTTTATTTATTTTTTTTACATATTTGTAATAAGCTTTATACGCTGATTCCAAATATGTAATTGGTTTTTCTGTAAGTGTTGTACTTTTCGAGATATTTCATTTATGAAAAATATTTGTTTTTGTTTGTTTGTTTGTTTTTACTTTTTTGTAATAAGCTTTATACGCTGATTCCAAATATGTAATTGATTTTTCTGTAAGTGTCGTACTTTTCGAGATATTTCATTTTTAAATGTTTTTTTCCATAAATGTGATTTTTAAATAATTATTTAAAATATTTCGAACTTTTGAATCATGTCCGTTACCACTGAAATTCATTGTTGGTATCATATAGTAGCAATATATTAAAAAAAAAAAAATTCAAAACTGACCATTACGTAAAAAAAAAAAAAAAAGAGCATATATATATATATATATATATATATATATATATATATATATATATATATATATATATATATATATATATATATATATATATATATATATATATATATATATATATATATATATATATATATATATATTGCAAGATTATTATATTTGTTAAACAAATTGATCATGAAAAGCAGACATTACAGAAATCCATCTTATAAATTTTTTTTCTTCTTTTAGAAAATCGATCTTAAAGCTCGAGAGATTCATCTTGTATTATATAAATAATAAATTAATGAAAAGGCTTACAGCAAGTTAATTATTAAATTAAGTTATTAATTCATCTAATAAAGAATTTGATAAGACACTTTCATTATTAATAATGTCAAAAATAGATTGTCAAAAATATTACATATTTACACATCAATAAAAATTCAAATTTAATTTAGTAGCCCTTAATATTTGAAAACCGATTATTAATAATAATTTTATTTTCTTTTATTATTTTTCATTATTTATTGTATTTTTAATATTTATTATATATATATTTAACTATTTTTATTATTTATCTTATTTAAAGTCAAGTTCTTAACTTTTATGCAGCATTAACTCCGATTCTATTTAGTATTTATCAATTATAAATAAAATCTTAGTTAATTAACGACCCTTAAATGTTGTATATTATTATTATTAAATAGTTTTATTAAATTAGCGACGTTATTTTTGTTTATTATTTATTTCTTTAGCTTTAAGTGGATTTCCTTCATTTTCTATATTCCATTTTAAATGCCCAATTCTATTAGGTAAATGCATTACTTATCGAACTTCGTATTTCTGATTTAATGATCGCTTTTACTAAAAATGGTAAGAAACCACTTTTATGTATTGGTAATAGTTTAGTTCAACAGATTCTGAAATAAAATAATTTTTTTTTTTTTTAACCGATCGATGTTTTGATATTCCTAGAAGCAGCCTTGTTAAATGTTGTTAATAAAAAATTGCCAAATTTACTCTGTTTTTACAAGCAACATTATTCGTTGTTTTCATAAATTATTTCTTTTTACGTTCGAAAAATCAGTAAGGTTATAAGTTTGGTTTTAAGTAGACACATATTTAATGTCTATAATTAACAAAACTTATCATAACCTAAACTTAATGGGTCAAAAAAAAAATTCAAGATTTTTTTTTTTGTTGATAGATTTGATTAAATTTATATATGAGGGATTTGGCACAACTGTTTTACATGGGGACAAAAATATATATATATATATATATATATATATATATATATATATATATATATATATATCAATATATATTATATATATATATATATATAATATATATATATATATATATATATATATAATATATATATAATATATTATATATATATATAATATATATATATATACTATAGTGATGCCGACCAGTTTTGACCTCCCACAGCTTTTTCTCGAAGGTATAGAGATATAGGTCTGAAACTTGAAATATAATGTATGTATATGGGATAAGCTCGAATCCGTGTAATTTTCAAGTCTGGTAGGATGTATATAGAGGGTGGTCACCCCCGAGGGTGGCTACGCCGCTCTGGCTTACGCGTGCAATTGGCAGCTTCTGAGCGGATGAGTTTAGGCCTAACAAGCGTTTGGGCAACCGACCATTTGGAGGTCAAACAGACCGAAGGTCTGTTTGACCGACAAGACACAGACTGAGCGCGCGTGCGCATACACAAACACATTATTATTATTATTTTATTATTATTAACGGTCGAAGAAGTGTTTCCGAGGAAACACTTCTGAGTTGGGTTGTTTTAAACCCTTCTTGCGACTCCGAGTCCGCACTGCATTGCCCCGCAGCGCTCCGCACCGCACCGCAGCGCTCCGCACCGCACCGCACCGCGCCGCACCGCACCGCACCGTGCCGTAGCGCGCCGATTCCGACTCATCCTCTGGAGTTTTCTATTATTATTATTATTATTATTATTATTATTTTTATTATTATTATTATTTATTATTATTATTATTATTATTTTTTGTTATTATTTCGCGTGGTTTCTTCTCGCATCCGGTGTCAGAGTTCAATATACACTACATGGGTTATGGTTATCGTATTGGGCTAAAATTTGGAGGGGGTGTTAGATGGGGAGGTAACCTCGTCGTAGACGAGGTTACGTCCCCGTGGGTCCCCGAAGGGGGACCCCACCCCCACTTAAAAATCAAAGTGTTCGTAATTGGCTGAAATTTGGTGAGAGGATTCAGAGTTGAATATCTAGAAATAACTTGATGTGTGAATCTGATGAGTTGGCTCCGGCACCGGGGTGCTGGAGCCACTGCGGTGCCGAGTTAATAAACATTCGTATCAATAATGTTGGGTGTCTTTATAAGGGTTATGAGGTCGTAGAGTTCGAATATGATGGTTATAAGTCGGTGTAGGGTGTCCAACGGAGGAGGTCCCGACTGAAAAAAAGAGCACAGAGTGCAAAAAACAAAGAGGAAATGAAGAAAGGATGTTAAAAGAGAATTTGATAGCAAGAGTGGGAGAAGAAGGAAGAAGGGAAGAAAGAATGATGAAGGAGGAGTAGGAGAAGGGACAGCTGAACCGGTGCTGGCTCCGGTGCGGAGCCCCGGGTTATTAAATATTAGTGTAATGATACATTGTTGGTGTCCTTATATAGTTCGAGTCTGTCAGATTCGAAAATAAATGGTTTCAGAACCATCAAGAAATAAATAAATAAATAAATATAATAAATATATAAATAAAATAAATAAAATTTCTTATTCTTTTTATGTTTATAACTTACAAATTTACGTTTTTACATACCCTAAAGCAGTAAATCACTAAATCAAACCACCATACGGCCCCCCTCCTGTCACCCTCCTGACCATCTGTGATCTATTGATCTATTGATTAAGGTCACATTTTGGGTATCATTTTTTGGATAAACATAAACATAAAATCCAGTTCATTATACTAACCCTCGAATATATATGCTGACATAACAAAGTTTTCACGGTAATTAAAGCTTACTTAGCATCAATCTGAAACTATAATGAATATAACCCACAACGAGAAACTTAGCCATCCTTAGACAGGAATAAAATGGTTAAGCGTTAACAAAGTTTCCACTTAACAACCAGTAAAGAACTACATAACATCCAAAAATGTAACTTATTCACACTTTGTTAAGCGTATCCTCTAACATAACAATGTTAATTTTACATTAACTATGGTGATATGTAACAAAAATTTGCCATAACCGTGTGTAATTATCATACAGACCGATGAGTATACTCTAACGTAACAAAGTTTTCACATTAATAAAGCTAACATAGCATCAACTGAACTAAGAATATAATGTACAACAACACAAGCAAGACACATCTTAAGCAAGAATAAACTGCTAACGCTAACAAAGATCCACACTTAACACCTAGCATAATACCTATTGGGTAAAGACAAACAAAGTAAAGTTTTTATTCCCTGTAAAGCTAAACTATGAACATAAACAATACTTAACACACACCGCTACACGAATAAACAGCCAGCCCAACATCTTAAACAACAAAGCGCGCGTACATAAGGGGCAGTAAAACATGTTTTTTCAGGTGTATAACATATAATTTCCCAATAAAAAGAACATTAAATAAATAATTACATCGTACATATAAGTTTTTAAATATATTAAAACGTCTAATCAGGTGGACATAGGATTCCGTAAATTGAGCAAGTTCTATATGTTTTCTCCAGAGATTCAACAGCCATCGAGAGGAGTAAGCATAATAACTAACTTGCTTGCACTAAAACCATTTTCTGCAAAATATTTCGGTTCCAACAGCACCTCACTCGCTCGCTGCCAGAGAGAAGTAATACGTATTCTGCCCTGATAGTTATTAAAGGCATTTCTGTTATACTGCATTATACGGGAATCCACACTGTTTCGGTGTAAATATCGTAGATTACACCATGCGCTATAATCGAATTAAGTCTCGAGTATGGCGCATCTTTAAGATGAGAACTTTAAGTCGTTTTTTAATGTAAACAAACCTGTTATATTTTGCAGATGTCTGAACAGTGAACCTATACACGTACGCAATGAATGTGACAGCAATCATTGGGTTTCCAAATAGTTGCGTACATCATACTTTTAAATCATTGTTCAGATGCAGTGAAAGCAACATCTATTCTATATATGCCGCTTCAAACTGTCCACCTCTGATTTTTCATCAAGAGACGATGTTCACAGATGACACATACTCCAGACCTTTATCCAAGCTTCGAGGCTGTCGATAATCTTGAGGAATTCTTCCAACTGATATGATTAAAGGTTATTACTTCCCACCAATTTGGAACACAGGTAAATAATTGCTCCCTCCATTCGTTTTAGCGAAAATGTAAAATGAACACAAATCGTTGGGTAATAACAAAGATCCTCGTAAAGATATCACGTCCGTAGGAGCAGAACGAGAGGTCATCATACAGCACCGCGAAAAATGTCTTACTGACGAATTCGTATGTATAAACAGATCTAAAAGGTAACGAGATTCCTTTCTTTCAACCAATCAGAAAAAAGTAAACAAGAACACGACGTACGAGTGAACCACATCAGTTCAAAAGGGTAATAAATATTCCTCGAGGTTTTCGATACTGTTTGTTGTGATGTTGTTGCTGATGCTGTTGTTCTTGCTGTGGCGGTTGCTGTTATTATGATTGTTGTTGTTATTGTTGTTGTTGGTGTAGAGGTGAGGTTCCTGTGTTATATTTCAACGTCTCATTTATCACAAAATTATATAATTATCATACTGATCAACGAATATACTTCCTAGCGCGTGGTGCCCAACCCGTACCGCGGGCAAACATGTTGCTCGCGTAACGTCTTAATGTGGCCCTCGCGGACCTCGCGTATTCGATTTATCCGTTTATTAACAATTAAAATAGTTTTAGAAATTAATATATATATATATATATATATATATTATATAATATATATATATATATATATATATATATATATAATATATATATATATTATATATATAGTATATTATATTATTATATATATATATATATATAATATATATATATATATATATATATATATTATATATTATATAATTTCATATGATCTATGACCTGCCCTTAGCCTGGCCTTAGGCTATGGGGAGTCTTGTGTGGTACCCGCTTGACATATCTAAGGCTTTTCTGACAGGGTATGAACACGCAAAATCACTAATTTCTAAGCTACCTGCCTTTGGATTTCCCCTTCGCTTTGCTTACTCTTGTATAATAGTTTTTCTTTCAGATCGTTCCATTTCAAACTCTGTTGATGGAGCAACCTCTTTCTCTTTTTATATGGTGGTGTTCCTCAGGGTTTCTGTTTTATCTCCACTTTATTCTTACTTTTCTTTAACGGTCTTCTTAGCTGGACTTCTAACTTTGTTCACTCTTATGCTGCTGAGTCAACTCTCTATTCCTCTACTCATTTCAAATGTGCTCCCTTGTTTGTATCTAGAGTTGCCTCTCGTCTACAGTTTTCAAATTCAATTCTTGCCGATGTGGTCGGAATTTCTCAGTGGTAACCGCATTCTTGTGAAATTCAACTCTTTAAAAACTCAACTTCTTCATATCTCCCTCTCTAAAACACCCTCCCAACCTTCCTATCCCCTTCGACGGCTCCAATGTCTCACCTTTAAACAACATAAATATTCTTGACTGAACATAAATAGTGAAGTTGTCGGAGACCTCATATCAAATCGGTTGTTAAAATGGTCTCTATGAAGCTGAGAATTCTGTTCAGATTGCGTGAATTATTCTTCTGCTCAGTTACTAAAGTTTTATAAGAATCTTGTTCGCCCCTGTATTGAATAATGTTATCACATTTGGGGTGGATCCGGTTCCACCCTCCCTTTTGGATAGTGTTGAGGCAAGAAACGCTAAGAGACTAATAAACTGTCCAATAGTTTCAATTCCTGACCCTCTTTCTCTGCGAGTTGATATTGGTGCCCAATCTCTTTTATATAGGAATTAACAACTCAGGTTGCTTCGAGACAATTGATCTCCCACATTCCTCAACCAGTGCGTCGCCCTCTAAAACAAGAGGTGCCTAACTCTCACATGACTATTGTGTGAATATTGGATACTCAAGGTTTACTCATTTGTGGTGTCTCCTTCCTTTCCCAGCCACATTGTTTTGTTGAACTAATTGCCCTCATCCATTTTCCTGCAGTATTCAATTCTTCCCCTCTTTAAGTCTCGCGTCTACGCCCACCTGAAAGGAAACTGCATTAGACAGGGACTGGGTGAATTTACTTTCTTTTATGTTTTTTTTTCTTGTTATTTTTTTTTTTATTTTTTTTTTTGCCCCCTCCTTGAAAAAGGGCCCCTGTCAGTGAAAGTTTGCATCGTATATATATATATATATATATATATATAATATATATATATATACTATATATATATATATATAATAAATAATATAATATAATATATATATAATAAATTATATATATACTATATAATAAATTACAGATTATTAGAGGTAAGGCTCCTTTGTTATATTTCAACGTTTCATTTATCACAACATTGATTAATTATCATACTGATCAACGAATATACTCTAGCGTAATAAACTTTCCACATCAATAAAGCTAACATGATGTAACATGAACTAATAAAATTAATGGTACAACGACAAACCTGAACACACAATATTTTTACCTTATGCCCGAATAAACTGCTATCATTAACAAAAGTTCCGATTACTTGCCAATAGTAAGTACCTAACCATTACAAGCAAGCGTAACTAGTCATATCGTTTTTTTTCAAGCAATGTCTCTAACATATCAATGATTTAATTTTTGTTTTTAAGCTTATTCATTTTACACCTACATCCCCCTTTCAAAAATTTCAACATGAAACATGTAAATGATTTTATGCTTTAACCATTTACATAAGTGATGCAATACTTATTATATTATTAAACAAACTGGTGAAAATCTGGCAAACTGCGTATCATAAGCAGAGGTGAAATTGACAAGAACTGTAAAGACTAGGGAGCTGAGTTATATATAAATCAGTGAGCTACTTCGATGGTGTATTCATAATCATAGCAAAAGTCTAAGGCAAACCTAACATATTCAACAAAAACTTAAACCTGGCTCACGTTTTCTACACATCTTCGTCAGTTTAACACAGTAATATCTTACAAAAACTCATCATTTCTCTACAAATCAACTTTAATTTTACATTGACATAGTAATGATTTAACAAGGAATTTAATCAAAATAATCCTGACCAAATTAATCATCAAACGCACCGAATAAATTGTAAACATAACAAAGTTTTATGCAAAAACATAAACAAAAAATAAGTTCTTTATATACTAACCTCGAATATATGCTTAACCAACAAAGCTTTAGCGCTCAATAAAGCTACCATATCATAACCGCAACTAGAATATAATGTACAAATGCAAACTTAACATACCTCGTGTATGAAATCGCTTACATCCTGAAAATTCCCTACTTGTCAAAGGTAAAGTAGCTAATAGGTCACACAATACTCGATATGTTCCTTCTTTTCCCGCATATCAGCAAGCAGGTAAAAGCCGCATCATCTACAAAATCCCTTAACAAAGTGACCAATCTATAAAAGATACCAACATCTTAACTATGAATTAACACCATCTTCATCAAAGTTTCACTCGTTTTGAGTATAACTTCAATTGTCCTATGAATAAACATAGACACTTAGCAAAATTCTAGGGCAAAACTAACATTACACCTAACATTACCCCGCAAAAACTTAACCTAGGCTCACGTTTCTAGCACATCATCGTCAGTTAAACACAGTAATATCTTACAAAAAACTCATCCTTTCTCTAACAAATCGTGTTATTTTCAAACATTGGTCATAGTAATTATTAACATAACGTACTACTTACGAATAAACAAGTTTTCTTAATCCAGTAAAATCAAACCACCCCATCATCGCAATCCCCTACCCCGTCCCACCCGCCTTGAGATCTATTGAACTATGATCAAGTCATATTTCGAGTACATTTGGACAAAACATAACATAAAAATAAGTTCTTATTTATGAAACCTACGAAAAATATCTGCTTAACCAACAAAGTTTTGGCATCAATAAAGCTAACAAATCAAAACCGCGACTAGGAATATAATGTACAAAATGCAAGCCTAACATACCTCACGTAATGATAAACCAGCTAACATCCTGAAAAAATTCCCTACTGATCAAGGTAAAGTAGCTAACAGGTCACACAATACTCGATATGTTCCCACTTTTTGAGCATATTAGCAACAGGTAAAGCCTTATTATCTAACAAAATCCCTTAACAAAGTGACCAATCTATCAAAGATGCCACCATCTTGAACTATGAATTGACACTATCTTCATCAAAGTGTCACTCCTGTCGAGTATAACATCTTTTGACCTATGAATAAACATAGGCATTAGCAAAAGTCTAGGGCAAACCTGACATTATTCAACAAAAACTTAACCTAGGCTCACGTTTCTAACACATCATCGTCAGTTAACACAGTAATATCTTACAAAAACTCATCATTTCTCTAACAAATCAGTGTTATTTCCACATTGTTATAGTAATATTTAACATAACGTACTTAACTTACGAATAAACAGTTTTCATTAACCACGAGTATCTGAAGCAACACATTACCTTCCGAGAGAAAACCCAGGGGGGATGCGCCCCTTGAAAGGGTGTGAATCCTGCGAGGGGGGATCACCCCGAAGGGGTGTAAGCGGGCTTTGGGCCTCAGCCCGAAGGCTGAGGCCTTACCCCTCCTTCGGAGGGGTAAAGCCCGCTTACACCCCCTTCGGGGTGATCCCCCTCGCAGGATTCACAACCTTTCAAGGGGCGCATCCCCCCTGGGTTTTCTCTCGGAAGGTAATGTGTTGCTTTAGATACTCGTGGTTAATGAAAACTGTTTATTCGTAAGTTAAGTACGTTATGTTAAATATTACTATAACAATGTGGAAATAACACTGATTTGTTAGAGAAATGATGAGTTTTTGTAAGATATTACTGTGTTAACTGACGATGATGTGTTAGAAACGTGATCCTAGGTTAAGTTTTTGTTGAATAATGTCAGGTTTGCCCTAGACTTTTGCTAATGCCTATGTTTATTCATAGGTCAAATGATGTTATACTCGACACGAGTGACACTTTGATGAAGATAGTGTCAATTCATAGTTCAAGATGGTGGCATTTTTGATAGATTGGTCACTTTGTTAAGGGATTTTGTTAGATAATAAGGCTTTACCTGTTGAATATGCTCAAAAAGTGGGAACAATTCGAGTATTGTGGTGACTGTAGCTACTTTACCTTGAATCCAGGTAGTCACTCCTGTCGAGGATGTTAGCTGTTTATTCATACGTGAGGTATGTTAGGTTTGCATTTGTACATTATATTCCTAGTCGCGGTTATGATTTGTTAGCTTTATTGATGCTAAAACTTTGTTGCTTAAGCAAGATATTTCGTAGGTTAGTTAATATAAAGAACTATTTTTAATGTTATGTTTGTCCAAAATGATACTCGAAATATGACTTGAATCAATAGTTCAATAGATCTCAGGCGGGTGGGACGGGTAGGGGATTGCATGGATGGGTGGTTTGATTTACTGGATTAATGAAAACTGTTTATTCGTAAGTTAGGTACGTTATGTTAAATATTACTATGACAATGTGAAAATAACACGGATTTGTTAGAGAAATGATGAGTTTTTGTAGATATTACTGTGGTAACTGACGATGATGTGGTTAGAAACGTGAGCCTAGGTAAGTTTTTTGCGGGGTATGTTAGGTTTGCCCTAGAATTTTGACTAATGTCTATGTTTATTTTATAGGACAATTGATTTATACTCAAAACGGAGTGAAACTTTGATGAAGATGGTGTTTTATTCATAGTCATGATGCTGGTACCTTTGATAGATTGGTCACTTTGTTAAGGATTGTGTGTTAGATGATGCGCTTTATGCTGTTGCTGATATGTGGAGAAAATAGGAACATATCGAGTATTGTGTGACTTGTTAGCTACTTACCTTTGACAAGTAGGGAATTTCAGGATGTTACTGATTATTCATACACGAGGTATGTTAAGTTTGCATTTGTAACATTATATTCCTTTTAGTGCGGTTATGAATGTAGCTTTAATTGACGCTAAAGCTTTGTTGGTTAAGCATATATTCGATGGTAGTATATAAAGAACTTATTTTTTGTGTTATGTTTGGATAAACTTTGTTATGTTTACAATTATTCGTGGTTTGTATGATAATTGGTCAGGAATTATGATAAATCCTTGTTAAATATTACTATGTCAATGTAAATTAACGTGATTTGTTAGAGGAATGATGAGTTTTTGTAAAGAATATACTGTGTTAACTGACGAAGATGTGTTAGAAACGTGAGCCTAGGTTAAGTTTTTGTTGAATAATGTTAGGTTTGCCCTAGACTTTTGCTAATGACTACGAATACACCATCGAGTAGCTCACTGATTTATATATAACTCAGGATATAAAGAACTCATTTTGTGCGTCAAATCGACACTCTGTATGAACGCAGTTGCCAGATTTACCATTTTTTATTTAATAAATATATAAGTATTTGCATCAACTTTATGTAAATGGTTAAAGCACTTAAAATCATTTTCATGTTTCATGTTGAAATTTTCTGAAAAGGGGGTGTAGTGTAAAAAGAGATAAGCTTAAAACAAAAATAGTATTGATATTGTTAGAAGATACAGCTTGAAAAACGTATACTAAGGTTTTACGCTTTGCTTGTAATGTTAGTTACTTACTGTATGGCAAGTATGGAACTTTGTTAATGATAGCAGTTTTATTCGGGCATAAGGTGTGCAGGTTTGTCGTTGTACATTATTTTTATAGTTCATGTTACATCATGTTAGCTTTTATTGATGTGGAAAGTTTATTACGCTAGAGTATATTCTCGTTGATCAGTATAATAATTAATCAATGTTGTGATAATGAGACGTGAAATTATAACAACAGGAACCTTACCCTCTACACCAACACAAAATACAACAACAATCATACAGCAACCGCCACGCAGAACAACAAGCATCGCAACAACATCAATACAATCAACAGTTCGAACAACCTCGAACAAAGATATACCCTTTTGAACTGATGTGGTTCACTCGTACGTCGTGTTCTTGTTTAACTTTCTTCTGATGGGGTTGAAAGAAAGAATCTCGTTCCTTTAGATCTGTTATACATAACGAATTTCGTCAAGTAAAGACATTTTTCGCTGTGCTGATATGACGACCTCTCGTTCTGCTCCTACGGACGTCCTCTTTACCGAGGATCTTTGTATGTACGCCAACGTGTGTCATTTACATTTTTTTCGTAAAACGAATGGAGAGCAATATATTACCAGTGTTCCAATTGGTGGTGCAAGTAATATACCTTAATCATATCAGTTGAAAGAAATTCTCAAAGATTATCGACAGCCTCGAAGCTTGGATAAAGGCTGAGTATGTGTCCATCTGTAACATCGTCTCTTGATGAAATCCGAGGTGACAGCTTGAGCGGCTAATAATAGAATAGATGTTGCTTTCACTGCATCTGACAATGTTAAAAGTATTGATGTACGCAACTATTGGAAAACCAATGATGCTGTCACATTCATGCGTACGTGTATAGGTTTCACTGTTCAGACATCAGCAAATATAACAGCTTTGTTTAACATGAAAAACGACTTAAAGTCTCATCTTAAAGGTGTCGCCATACTCGAGGACTTAATTCATATAGCGCATGGTGTAATCTACGATGTATTTACACCGGAAACATGTGGGATTCCCGTATATGCAGTATACAGGAGTGCACTAATAACTATCAGCAGGAATACGTTTACTTCTCTCTGGGCAGGAGCGAGTGAGTGCTGTTGAACCGAAATATGCAGAAAATGGTTTAGTGCAGCAAGTTGTATTTATGCTTACATCCTCTCGGATGGTGTTGAATCTCTGGAGAAACAAATAGAACTTGCTCAATTTATACAGAATCCTATGTCCACCTGATTAGATGGTTTAATATATTTAAAAAACTTATATGTACGATTGTATTTATTTATTTAATGTTCTTTTTATTGGAAATTAAATGTTTTTACACCTGAAACATGTTTTAAGCTTATATCAATTACGCTTTGTTTTTAAGATGTTGGGGCTGGCTGTTTATTCGTGTAGCGGTTGTGTGTTAAGTATGTTATGTTCATAGTTTAGCTTTACAGAAGAATAAAAACTTTACTTTGTGTTGTTCTTTACCCAATAGGTAATTAGCTAGTGGTTAAGTGTGGATCTTTTGTTAAGGTTAAGCGTTTATTCTTGCTTAAGATGTGTCTGCTTGCCTTTGTAGCCATTATAAATTCCTTAGTTCAGTTGATGCCTATGGTTAGCTTATCATGTAAAACTTGTTACGTTAGAGTTACTCATCGTCTGTATGATAATTACACACGGTTAAGGTAAATTTTTGTTAAATATCACCATTTAATGTAAAATAAACTTGTTATGTTAGAGACACGCTTGACAAAAGTGTGAATAGTTTACGTTTTGGAATGTTATGGTTAGTTACTTAACTGGTGTTAAGTGTGAACTTTGGTTAACGTTAAACCATTTATTCCTAAGATGGGCTAAGTTTCTCGTTGTGGGTTAATTCATAGTTCAGATGATGCTAAGGTAGCTTTATTAATGGAAAACTTTGTTACGTCAGTATATATTGTCTGATCTTTGTATAATGAACTTGATTTTATGTTATGTTTATCCAAAAATAATACACAAATGTGACCTTAATCAATAGATTCAATAGATCACAGATGTCCCAGGAGGTGACAGGAGGGGGCCGTATGGTGGTTTGATTTAGTGATTTTACTGCTTTAGGGTATTAAAAAACGTGAAATTTTTACGTTATAACATAAAAAAGAAATAAAGAAATTTTATTTATTTATTATTTATTATTTTTTATTTATTTCTGATGGTTATGAAAACCATTAATTTTCGAAAATCTACAGAACTCGAAACCATATATATTAAGACACCAACATTGTATCATTACACTAATATTTAATAACTAGGCTCCGCACCGGAAGCCAGCAGCGGTGCAGCTGTCCCCTTCTACTCCTCCTTCTTCATTCTTCTCCACCTTCTCATTCTCCCACTCTTTCCTTCTTTATTCATTCTTCATCCTTCTTCATTCCTCCTTTGTTTTTGCACTCTGTGCTCTTTTTTTTTAGTCGGGACCCCCTAATCGGGGGGTCCCTGACACCCTTTAGGAACTTATAACCATCATATTCGAATTCTACGACCTCAATTTATATAAAGACACCAACATTATTGTTATACGACTGTTTATTAACTCGCACCGCAGGGCTCCAGCACCGGTGCCGGAGCCAACTCATCAGATTTACATATCAGTATTTCTAGAAATTCAACCTCCTGATCCTCTCACCAAATTTCCAGCCATACGAACACTTTGATTTTTTAAGTGGGGGTGGGGCCCCCTTCGGGACCCACGGGGACGTAAACTCGTCTACACGACGAGGTTACCTCCCCATCTAACACCCCTCCAAATTTTAGCCTGATACGATAACCATACCCATTAATGTAAATGAACTCTGAACCGACGAAAAAAAACGCAGGTTTTTTTCGAAATAATAAAAAAATAATAATAATAATAATAATAATAATAATAAGTAAAAATAATAAAATAATAATAATATAGAAAAAACTCCAGAGGATAGTTCGGATCGGCGCGCCTTACGGCACGGTGCGGTGGCGGTGCCGGCGCGGTGCGGTGCGGTGCGGAGCGCTGCGGGGCAATGCAGTGCGGACTCGGAGTCGCAGAAGGGTTTAAAACACAACTCAGAAGTGTTTCCTTCGGAAACACTTCTTCGACGTAAAATAATAAAATTAAAATGTGTTTGTGTATGCGCACGCGCGCTCAGTCTGTGTCTGTCGTCAAACAGACCTTCGGTCTGTTTGAACTCCAGGTGGTCGGTCGCCCAAACGC
>JABUQX010032898.1:0-15000 GCA_015478945.1 Trachelipus rathkii
AAGAAGTTTCTAAATATGTAATTAGTAGTAAAAATTTATAAGAAAAAGCGTATAATTTTAGGAAAGTTAAAAATTTTTATTATACAAAACATTAAGTTTTATCATCAAACTATTAGAAATATATTGGTATTAATTATATATAAACAAATATATGAAAAATATAATTTATTCATTAATAAAACGTCAATTTAAGACCCTAAAAACTATTTAATTTATATATATAATTCATATTTTCAGCTATTTTGAGAAAATAGCATAGTATCAATTAGAAACACATTTATATTTTTTCAAAATGCTGAAAATACAGTTAAAAAACTCAATTTTAAGATTTACCAAAAATTAAATATTTCAAAATGTTGAATAAAATAGTATTAGGAAATAATCGAGTACTTTTAAGAAGTTTCTAATATTTGTTAATAGTAGAAATATAGGTAAGAAAAAGCGGTAAATTATTATTATAAGTTAAAACTTTTTATTAAAACAGGTTATTCACAACTAATGTATATTATGAGTATATAGATAAACAAATATTAAAATTTCATTATTAAAAACGTTCATATTTTATGATCGTCAATTTAAGACAAATAATAAATTCTCTTTTCTGCACTTATTTGATAATATGCATTGCAATTAGAATAACCTTATTTATTTCATTAATGATGTTAAATAATCACCGTTAAATATAACTCAATTTTAAGATTTACCAAATAATTTCTAAATGTTGATAATTAAGGAAAAATACCGTATACTTTTAAGAAGTTCTAGAATTTATGTAATGTGATAATATAATGAGAAAAAGCGTAATTTTAGAAGTTAATATAAATTTTTTATTATATATATATATATCAGTATTATTTTCACACATCTTAAAATAATTTCTATATATAAAATACCAATATTATAATTGAAATTTCATATAAAAACGTCAATTTAAGACACTATAACTATTAATAAATTCAATTAAATTCACATATTTACTGCTTTTTTGAAATTGCACTTTCAATGAAACACATTATTTTTTATAATGCTGAAAATAACCAGAGAGTTAAAAACTTTAAAATTTAAAAAATTACCAATAAATTTCAAATGTTTAACATTTAATATAGAAATGGTAAAAAGTTGCTAAATAAGAGTTCTAAATTGATAATGTGAAAATTTAAGAAAAAAGAGTAATTTTAGAAGTAAAATTTTATAAAATTTTTTATTAAAACAGGGTTTCACACTAATGAAATATATAATATGGTATATTAATATATAAAAAACTAAATATTGAAATTTCATTTATAAACTATTCTCATTCTTATTATTATTATATTATTATTACAATTAAATAATAATTATTAATTAACAAATTAATTCTGCTTTATTGAAATTGCATTTCAATGAAACACATTATTTTTTCAATCAAATGCTAA
Organism: Trachelipus rathkii; assembly: GCA_015478945.1. Lineage (NCBI taxonomy): Eukaryota > Metazoa > Arthropoda > Malacostraca > Isopoda > Trachelipodidae > Trachelipus > Trachelipus rathkii. Next base: position 1,416 of record JABUQX010032898.1, read on the forward strand.
AAATCCCGTATGAAAACTCAATTATTTTATAAGAATTTATACCAAAATAATATCAAATGTTGAATTAATTAGTATTGAAAATCCGCTAACTTTTAAAGAAGTTATCTAAATTTTATTGAGTATATGTGAAAATTTTATATTAGTAAAAATAGACGTATTAATTTTATAGAAGTAAAATTTTTTTATTAAGAAACATATATATATATATATAATTAGTGAGTTTTTCACAATCATAATGAAAATAATATTTGGTATTTATTAATAGCAAATATTGAAAAACCATTATTTAAGTTCTGTGATTCAATTCAGGACACAAATAAATAAAAATATCTGAAACAAAAATATTAATCGCACTTTTTCTTGTCGGTATTATTTGAGATAAATTAGCAATGGTCTATAAATTTGGAACATTAACATCCTTATTTTTCTTATTTTCAAAGTGCCGTAATATTATTTATTTCTCTGTTCGATTGAGCGCGAGAGTGTGTATTGTATATTTTATTGGGCAAAAAATTATAAAAAGTATTATTCAAAATGTTGAAATTTAGGAAAAATCAGTTCATATCTTATGATATAAGAAGTGAGAGGTTTTTATGTAAAGTAGTTTGATAAAATTTAAGAAAAAATAAGCAGTAAATTTTAGAAGTTTAAAATTCTTTAATTAAAACAGGTTTTCCAGCAACTCACATGATACTTCTATTTGGTATATATTTTTTACTTTTTGGGATATATATGATAACTAAATGTATTAAAACTCAATAATATATAATATTAAATAACGACTATTTAATAGAACTACCATAAAACAATATATAAAATTCTACTTTTCTGCCTCTTTTTGAATTGCATTTCTATTTGCCACACACAATCATGTATTTATTTTCATGTGTAGAATACTGCAATTATATAATATAGATATACCTCAAAGAGAATTTCAAGAGGTGTAAGCAATATATATGGTGAGAAAAATATCTCTGTATTTTTATATAAGATTATATATTAATTGTATAGAATATAATTTTGAATGAGAATAAGCGGACGTACATTTCTTAGCAAGTTTTAAGAATTGTTTTTATTAAAACAGGTTTTCACAACTAGAGGAAATATTGATGGTAATAGTTATATTCCAGCAAATTATAGTTTGAATTTATTAAAAAATAAATTTAGAGTACACTTCTTTTGAAGAGGAGAGTTTAAGCCACAATTTTATCAAATTCTACTTCTATATAGACTTCTGGGTGAAATTGGGCGGAGTGTGGTGCGGAGGTGAAATTTATATTTTTCATAGTAGAAAAACATCAAACGCTCATAAAATTACTTATAATATTTTTTAAGTAATTACCCACCACAAATTATCTACAAATATGTCTATAATTTAAGAGAAAGAGAACAAAATCAGTACACTTAGGTCTCCCTCACAGCAGATTGATATTTATATGGAGAGAGAGTTTTAATGTATAAGTAATTTTATGGTGATATTTTAAAATTTTTATATAAAAACAACTACTTATCTTTTGAACTAAATGAAGACTTATTTGGTATGATAGATTTATTAAAAAAAAAGAGCTTGATTACTTTGGTACCTACTTATAATAACCTTCATAAGACACCTAATAACTAATCCAACAACATTACGCTACTACTGAGTATTATATACTCATTTTTGATATTTTTGCATTTTACATAATAAACAATTTACTTATTTCCATTACAAATAAAAAATATAAATACTCTCAATACGACCAATTTTCATATTTTTATATAAGAATTAACCAAATAATAATAATATATATATATGACAATCTTTCATTTAGGAAATAAATTGTAAACTATTGAAGAGTTATTTTTTATTAAATTTGTTCAATGTTGAAAAATTTTTAAGAAATAAGCGTAATTATTATTAGAAGTTAAAATTATTTTTATATTAAAACAGGTTATCACACAAATACTATGAAAATTATTTGGTATATATTATAAAATAAATATTGAAATTTCATTAAAATAAACTTAAAATTTATAAGACCCTAAACTATTAACAAATATTCCAGCATTTCTGTCTTTTTTGAAAATTAGTCTAATATTTAAATAAGAAAACAACATTATTTTTTAAATGCTGGAAAATATTCACATATGAGTTATAAAAACTCATTTTTAGATATTTATATCGAACCAATCTTAAAATGTTATGATATATTTATTTAGGAAAAATTACGTACTTATAAGACTTAGTAACGGCATTATATATTGGTAATGTGAAAAATCTTAAATGAGAAAAAGCGTAATTTTAGAAGTTAAAAATTTTATTATTAAAACAGGTTTCTACAACTAATGAAATATTTGTGATAATATAAAATACATAATAATTGAATATTTTCATTTAAAAAATAAACGTCAATTTAATGACACCTAATAACTATTAATATAAATTCACTTTTTTCAGTACTTTTTGAATTGCGAGTTTCCAATGAAAACACTCTAATATATACGATTTATTATTATTCATTTTTTCGAATGCTGAAAAATATACGTATCATTAGTTTTAAAAACTCAATTTTATACAGAATTACTAACTAACAATAATTTCAAAATAATGAGTTGAAATTTATAAAAAAAAAATATTACTTTTAAGAGTTCTAAATTATTGATGTTAAAAATTTAAGCAAAAAGCGTAATTTTAGAAGTTAAAAATTATTTATTAAAACAGGTTTTTTCAAACTTAATGAAATATTTGGTATAATAAAAAAAAATATATTTGAAAATTTTACAATTATAATAACAGTCAAATATAAGTTACACCTATAACTATAAATATAATATATAAATTATCTCATTTTTCTGCTTATTTTAGAAATATATGCATTATGCTCTATGAAGAGTTATTGCTCTATTTTCTTAATAATGTTGAGATTACACCGTTTCGTTTCGACATACCTCACATGTATATATTTGGGGGATCTATAAAGCACAAAGATCTTTTTACATGTGGAATTCATTACTGTTAAAAATCGTACTATATATGGTGTAAGAGTTCTAAATATTATTTGCTAATAGTTGAAAAATTTTTTAGAGAAAGGAAAGCGTAAGTGGTGTTAGAATACTAAAATTTTCTATATAAAACAGGATATCACCTCAACTAATTGAAATATTTGTATTTATCTAAAACACAAATAGATCCTAAAAACCTTATCATTAAAACATTCTCTATATTAAAGCACACACAATTAAAACATATATTAATAACCACATTAATATCTCACTTTATTCTATAGCTTTTATAGTAACTTGCATTCAGAGAGACGGAGCGATGAGTACACATATTTTTCAAATGGCTGCGAATAATTTATCCAGAGAATATAGAAAACCATCTATCACAATTTTTAAGATTTATACCCAATAATTTCAAATGTTGAAATAATGGAAGGAAAAATCGTACTTTAATTTCGAGTGTCTACATTTGTATAATGATGAAAAAATTTAAGTCAAAAAACTGAATATAAATCATATCTTGTTTAAAATATTTTTTTTATTAAAAAATCAAGGTTTTTCACAACTAATGAAATATTTGGTATATATAATAAAACAAATTATAATTGATATATCATTACTCTCAATAAATACGTCATTTTAAAGAACACCTACATAAAACATATTTAATATTTCACTTTTCAAGGCATTTTTGAAATTGCTATATTCAATAATGATAAATATCAATTAATTTATTTATTTCCAAATGTCTAGAAAATAACCTTGTTATAACATCAATTTTAAGATTTACCAAATAATTTCAAATGTTAAAATGTAGGAAAAATCGTACTTTTAAGAGTTCTAAATTTGTAATGTGAAAATTTAAGAAAAAGCGTAATTTTAGAAGTTATTAAAAATTTTTTATTTATAATACAGGTTTTCAACACTAATTTGAAAAAAATTTTTGTTATATTATTAAAAAACAATATTAGACATTCTCATTAAAAAAGTTCACAATTTAAAGACATTCTAAACTTTTAAATAAATATCTACTTTTTTACAAGCGCTTTTGAAATTGCATTATTTTCAAATTATGAAACACAATTATTTATATTTCAAATGTACTGAGAAAATCACCTAGTTAATAAACTAAATATTTGAAGTATTTATCAATTTAATTTCAATAATTGTAGGAAATTTATTAGAGATAAATATATCGTTTAACTTTTTAAGAATTCTAAAATTTGTAATTGTAGAAAATTTAAGAAAAAATTGCATAAATTTTAACAAGGTATAATTTTTTATTTAAAATAACAGGTTTTTCAACAATTAATTAGTAAAATTATTTGGAATTTCTTAAAATTAATGAAATTTCAATTTAAATTTTATCTAAATTTAAGACACCATAAACTATTAATAAAATTTACACTTTTCTGCTTATTTGAATTGACATTTCAATGAAACAGCATTATTTTTTTATATAATGCTGAAAATACCCGTTCAAAAACTCAATTTTAAAGAATTACCAAAAATAATTTCAAATGTTTGGAAATTTTTTAAGAGAGAGAGTAAAAATCGAACTTATAAAGAAATTTACTAAATTATGTAATTAGATTATAGAATAATTTAAGAAAAAGTAGCTGGCGGTATAGAGAGGTATCAAGTTGGAGGAGAGGAGCCGGTTTATTTAGGTATATTAACGTACAATAAGTGGTCATGTGAGGCGGCGTTATAGGCGGGTAATTGCGGTTGCGATACACTATGAGGCAGAACATAGTATACTGGATAGAGCTTTCCGCTGGCGGAACGTATCTAACCGCAATTGCGTTTGCGGTTGCGATCGCAATTATTTTTTATGAATTGCGATTTGCGATTGCGCCGCAATTATTTTTGGGTTGCGGGCCCAACACTTATAACAATATATATATATGGCTTATAATTTACTTTCGGCAAGCAGAAAATCAAAAACTAAGTCCACCCGATATTTATGGGGGAATGAACAATAACATGGTATTGTAATTTAAATCGATTATATTGTAAGAAATATGGCAACATAGGGAATGTTGCCAAAACTTCGTTCTCAGACCTCAGTATCGTTACAAACTTTTTACTCTACTGGAATGGTTTGACTGTACGTTGAGGAATGAAAGTTTAAAAATTAATAGTGATATATATATATATATATTATATATATATACTATATATATATATATTATATTATATTAAATATATATTATATATATATATATATATATAGTGCACATTATATTATATATATATTATAATAACTTTCTTCTTATAACCATCATAATTCCCGAACCTTAGTTTGCAACAAAGAGATGTCAGAAAATTTTTAAAAAAAGTGGTCAGTTTTAAGAAGTTGGGGGAAAAGTTTAAATTTACGTATCTAATGCCCATGTTTTAGTTTTCCTGAGTGCTGCAAGCTTATCCGATATTGTCTTCTTTGAAATGTGAGTAAGTTTAATATTATATATATATATATAAATATATATATATTAATAATATATAATATATTATATATTTATATAAATATTATATATATATAATATATATATATATTATATATAATATGTATTAGGTTAGGAAACCTTGTGGGCTATTAAGTCTAGGTTAGAATAAAGTTTTTGTTAAATTAGAACAGAATTAGTAAAGTAAAGGTTAGGACTATTTACGGCACAGTGGAATCAGTAAGGTTAGGCTACTTTACGGGCACAGTAAATAATAAAGGTTAAGGTTAATTTTACAGCACAGTGGATTAATAAAGGTATAGGGCTACTTTGCCAATCTACCAGTTAGGGTTAACTTAAGTTTTGATTAGATTCCTTAGAGGCAGCTGTAATCTCTCTCCTCTCTCTCTCTATATATATATATATATATATAGTAATAATATATATATTATATATATTATATATGATATATATATATATATCATATATATATATATAATATATATGATATATATATAATATATAATATATATATATATATATAATGTATCGATATTACCAAATGTCGATTCCATGTATCGATATAACGAAGTAACGATTTTCGATTTAATCGAACCCAACAAATATCGAAAATGGACTTAAAAAAATTAGTGCTGCCGAAAAGGGAAAATTTTAACATTTTATATATATATATATATATATATATATATTAAATATATATATATATATATATATATATATATATATATATTATATATATATATAACGGTAATATATATATATAATATATATATATATATTATATATATAATAATTTTGAATATCGATTTCTGTATATATATATAGGGTGATTCAAAACCTCTGCGACATACTCGGAGGGCTGATAGAGCAAACGATAAGGAACATTTATTGTTAAATAACCTATGTTGTATGACGCTTCGTTTCAAAGGTACGTTTATGTTGTGTGACGCGTCGCATGAAGGTTACCGACGATTTAGGTTACTCAATTTTAATTATTATTTGTACGTGCGTACATGGTGATACGCTTTAACGCCTTCTTCGGAAAACACGTGGCAATAACCTTTACCTTGCCCAAATTCAATCGTTGATCTCATTACAGTGTAGGCATCGATTACGAATGTATCATCACTACACTCTTCCGAGTTACCGGACATGATAATGCGTTACGGTGCGGCGAACGGAAATGGACGAAGAGCGCACCCTCATGTACGGGAACGGTACTCCGTTGCAGAAATCACCCACACACAACAAATGTTTGCTCGCCTTCATACAGCGCCTTCGGATAAAATGGGAACCGCTTCGTCCCCTGTGCATGGTGGAGACTGACGCGTAATACGAGACTCCTGCGTTTAAGAAAAGGGTGTTTTGAGGAGAATTCGCTAACGACCGTAGACTAGCACATCCGCGCCATTCCCTATATCATGCCATGAGGTGTTACCCACAAGAGTATACAGATCTGAGTGCTAATATGCACAACTGCGTGACTGTAATCGAGATATATATATATAACCAGCAACGATCGCGGTAGCAGAAGTACACATATTGGACAAAGCCGACTTTGTTGTAGATATGGCCCGATGTTCGTGATTGGCTCGGTGGTTTTCGCAACGAAGCATCGATAAATTTTGCGCCTTCCTCTTTCCTGCACATTGTCTTGTTTACCAATGAGGTGATTCACACGTTGATTGGGGCTGACTTCAACAGCAGAAAAACAGCGACATATTGGGACGAGGACAATTCGCACGCAATGTTCATCAGAGTTCAACCAGGCGAAATTTACCGAAAACATCTGGGGTGGAATTCTTGGGATTACTGCTAGGACCTGTTCATAATCGACAATTAAGCGACAGAGAGTTGGAGCGCTCGGCGAAATGGCGTTGCGTGATCGATGATTCATAGTACCGAGACAAGTAAGCGGTCATATACCGATCGAGCACCGTTTGGATTGGACCTTGCGTATACCTGAACTATCTTCCCCACGGAACACGCTTCATGGACGACAATAATACCCTTGTACTAGAGCTGAGCTGTGTGCTGATGTGATCTATATTGAGTTATGTAGTATATGGTATGTGATTCCAAACACATGATGGCCCTCCAGCGCGCATTCAAAGCCACCAAGTACGGGCGCCATCTGAAGCAGAGTCTACACTGCAAAATGGATGGGGAGAGGCGGAACACTGTTGAGGTGGCCTGCAAGATCGCCTGACCTCACGCCCCTAGATTATATTATAGACAGAGTGAGAGACGAGGGGGCATGTGAAGAGTGTAGTGTACATTAAACCGATATGTCACGCCTATGTCAACACAGTGTGGAACAACTGATTCAAAAAACGATATTCACTTGCGTTTGAATCAAATCAGACACAGTGAAGGCATGTTTCGGTAGAAAGTCCGTGACAGGCCAATGGCACGAGCGGATGTAAACGAAAGTGCAGTCTTAATCAGTACAGGGCAGACACTTTGGAACACCGTCTCTGTAATTTTCGGCTCCGCCAATAAAATGATTTCATAACAAACTACCATTGTTTGCTTTACAACTCCTCGCGTCAAAACACATACGTTTTTTAACAAAATATCCTTATTGTTAACTCTATCAACCCCTCGAGTCCGCAGATGTACGCACTTGCACACACACATCGAACATTAGAATACCCAAAATTTCCGGTTACGAAGTAAAGACGCGTCAAACACATCAACGTGGTTTTACCCCTTGCAATCACTCCGTAATTTGAACGAAGCAGTCATACCACAGTAGGTTTTGTGTGGAAGTGAACAAAATAAATGTTCTTATCGTTTGCTCTATCAGCCCTCCGAGATTAGTAACCTCGCGACCCAATAATTACCCTATATATATATATATTAAATATATATATAGAAAACTAATAATATGTATAATATAATATATATATATATATATAATATATATAGTATATATTATATATATTAATTAAATATATATATATATATTAAATTTATATATATATATATATAAATATATATAATTATTATATATACTATATATATATATAATATATATATATAATTATATTAACTATATATATAGTAAAATAATAAATAAATAAAAATCATTTAAATATAAATAATTATATATACCAGTTTTAGTTTTACTTTTACCGTCTACTGCTCGGACTTTTTATTTTATCCTTGAAAAGGGAATCGGTTCTGATTCAGAGACCATGGTAATTTTAAAAATTTTGAATGTTAAAAAGGTTAATATATATAGTATATATATATATATATGTATGTATATATATTATATATATATATACTATATATCAATGATATATATATATATATATACTCATATCTTTGTTAATATTTTTATATATATAATATATATATATATATATATAATATATATTATATATATATAGTATTATGGATTCATGTTTTCATCGCCCTCCCACATCCAATATATCCATATCGATTGCATGGATTCGCACACAATTTCTCAAATAAAAATTCAAACAAACTGTGGTAGAACGTCAAATTAAAACTATATGTAATAAAAGATTAACACCTTTAAAAATATTTAAAAAAAGTTTTTAAATCTATGTATAACTAACGGTAACTCATTCATACACCTTACCCTAACGATATCACAGCCCTTACTTAACAAAAAAAAAAATAAATTTTTATATTTTATTAAAATTTATTGTCATATTCATGTGTTTAATAAAAAAAAAATCATGCGTTCTTGTTGCAACCCGGAATGCCGCGCTCTTGTTCAACTATTTAGGGTTCGATAACGTAAGTATAATAAAAAAACATGGACTTTAGCTCAAGTTGGAAATCCGAATAATGGACAAGAGCCATTTATGAATAATAAATAATAGTATAATAATATATAATATTATATATATATAATATATAATTAGTATTATTATATATATATTATATACTTATATATATAAGATATATATATATATATATATGAGGCTCCTTTGTCCATTATTTCTGTCCAATGAGAAGCGAAGGATATTTTTTCTCCATAGTTACGCTATCGAACAAAATGTAGACCGGCGCGCGTAGTGACAAGAGTTGGAACTATTTTCATATATATATTTATATAACATGTTTTGTTGTTAGTAGTAAGAGGGCGCTACCGATAGGCGACAGTTTTTCACCCTACAACTAACGCAAGCTGACAGAACTGTCCCCTCCATGAGATTCGTCTTTTCGTCAGTCCATAGGATATATTCTTCCCGCAATTTCGTTCGCTTAATCGCAAGTTTCGTGGTCGGCGTAGCGTTTTCCGAAGTCGGCGACGCGTTTGAGCTTGGCCCCAAGTCTCCGTGAACTGCACCGCACCGCACACATCCCAGTGGACCGCAGAGCCCGGTGTATGCACAGCTCCGTGACCCGCCGCTTTTCAAAGTCTCGAATGACCAAGTCATCTTGGTCGCTGTCTATGGAGCTGCCTCGAAATGCAGAAAAGCTTGGTGAATTTTCTATCGATAACATTGCACGTCAATGACGGCGGAACGTCTCCAGCAAAGCGTCTGATGATGATGGCACGTCTCCAAAGCTGGGAAATCTGCCTCCAACTCCGGAAGAGTTTGGATAGTTTGGCTCTGAAGTATTTTCAACTCTGTGAAGCCTGTTTTCGAGATCTAGTAGACTTCTTTCAATGGTTTTTAACGTTAACCAGAGGCTTGTCTCTGAAATGATCGTTCCAATATATATATATATATATAATATATATATATATATATATATTATATATATATAATTATATATATTATATAAAATATATATATATATATATATAATATTATATATATATATATATATATTATATTATTATATATATATTTTATACTTCGGTTACCTGATTCGATCCAGCACCTTTTTAAATACTCCGTCTTCAGGATTAGAATCTATATCATTTAAGAGGCCTCGTTTGAACACAAAACCTCTGTGTCGTTACAAACTACACCACGAGGAGATGAGCTTTTGAGCTCGAATATTAACATATAAACGGTTGAACTGGTAAATAGCTCGTATATCTGACGCTGAGAAGGTTATTAATTATTATTATTATTATTATTATTATTATTATTATTATTATTATTATTATTATTATTATTATTATTATTATTATTATTATTATTATTATTATTATTATTATTATATATTAAGATAAGTAAGGAAGTTTTTTCAACATTGAATGAGTACACGAGTAGAATTTATTATTATTATTTATTATTATTATTATTATTATTATTATTATTATTATTATTATTATTATTATTATTATTATTATTATTATTATTATTATTATTATTATTATAAAAGGTTTTAATTTCATTTCCAGAGTTCTAAATATTTATTTTGTACAATTTTGAGTTTCTTTAAAATAGTTTTTGAAAATAATTTACAAAGAAGATAACATAGTTTACATAGATCTTCCCAATGCGTTTATCGTCTCCATACTTGGACCATTCTTCAGAGAAAATAAAGAAGTTTTTTTTGGAAGAGAATGAGTGTGTTTTAAATTTTAATTAAAAATATAATAAGTTAAATGAGATGAACGTGTACGTCACACAAGACAGCAGTTCGTCGTATATGTATACCACGGCTGTGAGTGGCTCTGGAAAGTGTGTGTATACAGTGTTAAATTTTATGTTATGTCCTGGGTACCCTGTTTTGATTGTAGAAGGCTCCTTATTATTATTATTATTATTATTATATTATTGTTGGGATAATATATTTATATTATAATATTATTATTAAGTGATACATTATTATTATTATTATTTATTATTAATTATATTATTATTAATATATTATTATTATGTATTACTATTGAATTAGTGTGAGCAATCACTAGCTCGTATCGAGTCGATGAAAGAAACGTTTCATGGGAGACACTTCGGATACACGTAGATATGCAGGAGTGAATTGAGAGTGATGTGGTCATATAAATTAGATTCTATATTATTTAAATAAAAAAAATGCATTAATGGCCACTCCTCGCTAGTACATATATGGACTCCAGTATGTTGGCTAGAGGAAGGTAATTGACGCATATCACGCTGTCCGGACTCCGATGTGTAATAAATAAAATTACATAGAAACGAATATAATATATAGTATTATATAATATATATATATTATATATATATATATATATATTATATATATATATATATATAATATTTATATATATATATATATTATATATATATATATATTATATATATATAATATATTCACCGTATCAGAGCTTGATCAACAAAAATTATATATGGGATATATATTATATATATAATTTTAGGGCGAGGATAGAGGCGTTGTCATATATAATATATATATATATATATTTGAAAGAGCGATGAGAGCATAGAGCGGTCGTGATCACCTTAAGAGCGGCGTTATTCTTATCTTGTACATTTTTTTTTTTGGTATAATATATATATATATATATAATATATATATATATATATATATATATATATATATATATTATATATATATATATATTTTATATATATATTATAGTATATATTATTATATAAGTATATATATATTATATATTTTATATATATATATATATAAATTATATAATCAGTTATATTATTATATATGATATATAATATAATATATATAATTATTATATATATATATATAATATATATATTATATATTAATTATATAATATTATTATAATAATAATATATATTATATATATATATATATATATTATATATATATATATATATATATATATTATATATATTATATATATTATATATTATATTATATAATATATATATATATATATATATATATATATATATATATATATATATATATATATATATATATATATATATAAATATATATATATATATATATATTTATATAGTATCTATAATATATATATAATATATATATATATATATATATATATATATATATATATAAATATATAATATATATAATATAAATAATATATATATATATACTATATATATATTTATATATATATATATAACTAATATACATATATACTATATTATATATATATATATTATATATTATTATTATAATATATATATTATATATATATACAGTGGTACCTCGGTATATAACGGCGTAATTGGGAACGGACCTCTCGCCGTTAAGGGGAAAAACGCCGGTAAGTGAATTAAGGCTTTTTTTGTGCCTTCGCGAGTTGCCTGTAAGCCGAAACTACGTACTATATACTATATATATGAAGTTCGTGCAATAACACTAACTCATAAAAACAAGTCTGATAGATGGGAAAATTTACACAATAAAATTTACCCTTTAATCATATATTTAGTGCATTCATTAATTGATTTACAATTGAAAAGAAATAGAAATATATAAATTTAAATCACAACAATATCTTTATTTTGCGGATTCAAACTTCTTCGTCGACAGTACAAAGAATGTTAGCGAATCCTACAGACAACCGGTCTCACTTTGGAGACGGTGATAGATTTGCAGCGTGTTGCGATGCATGCGGTCAGTCTTTTACTGTCTTCGTGTGTTCTGCATCTATCTCTCAATTTTCTAAACTTTCTACTGTATAATAAATTTATTAAGTTAAGCTTTGAAAGATCGTCAAAAGTTAATGCTCTCATAAGAAATGCCATTGCATGTGATAAGCAAGTTCTACTCGAGAAGAAGAGGCACTCTATGAGACAGGTTTTTTTTGTTGTCATCTTCAATAGAGACAAAATTCCACTGAACATCTTGGCCTGCATTAACTTCAGATTTACACCAACTAACAAATCTAATCACCGCTCCAAAGTGAAAGACGGTTGTCTGTAGATTCGCTAAACATCATTTAACAATAATGAAAAGCCTAACGGTTGTATAAAATTATGATCGATAACTAATGTCTGTAAGTGCAGTTCTAACTTACTAATTCTAAATGTCAGAATGTTATGTGTAAAAGAAGTGTAATTATTTCTGTAAAATACATTTCAGTTACAAATAATTTGATTTATTGGATTAAAAGATTAATAATAGCTCCTCCTTAATATTATTTTTTTCATACCGTATTATAAAATGTCTTCTTAATTTGACTCACGCGCGCATTCAAATTCCACATTAAAAATGTCATGTCCGAG